>JAVJIF010012031.1:0-134726 GCA_038442645.1 Agave tequilana | reverse complement strand
TCTGATTCCCCGAACCAGGCGAGAAGGTAATCCATCGCTCGCATCGTCAAAGGGACAAAGTGGTCGCGCGCTGACCAGACTCCTATCGGCACACTTCTCCAGAATCTCTGAGGAGATCTACTGTAATCTTTTTAAGAATACTTGTAATTTAGCTCCTCAAACTCTTTTTATTATAAGTTTTCCCTTTTGCAAATATAATGGAAACAAACGAGTCAAATTTTGTAGAGAGAGATCCTATTTCAGGAACTCAACAATGTGTCAGAGGTGTGATATTAACTTAATAAGGGATGAGATAACTTTTGTGGACCTGCCAATCTATAAAGGAGAGTGACAGGTGGAACTTGTACCCCCAGGGAAGATGAGCTTTTATCAGAGGTTTGGGATTACTTGATTAAGATCAGCTGGGGAGTTAAATGAAAACACTGTTAACGGTGTAATATTAATCTAACAATGCTTTAAGTGGGCTTGTTATTTTTGTTGATGAAATAACAAGTAAGACTAGATTCGCGGGGGATCTAGGAAGGTCTTTACCGTTAGAGGTGTGATATTAACTTAACGGGTTGAATGTAGTCTTGTCAGAAGTGTGATGTTAACTTGACAAGAACGTGAGTCAGAGGTGTGATATTAACTTGACAAGGGTGTGAGTCAGAGGTGTAATATTAACTTGACTCAAAAGCATTTCAGTTTTATTTGGGAAAATGAAAGTGTCACTGTCATAGGTGTGATGTTTAACTTGACAGTGAAGGTAATGCTAGAGGTGTAATTTTGAACTTGGCATTGATCATCTCGACTTTGACAAGGAAGTCCGAGGAAAGTCATGGTCATAAGTGTATTGTTGAACTTGGCAATGACCTGGACGCTAGAGGTGTAGTGTTAAACTTAGCATCGTTCACTTCAGATTCGATATGGAAGTCTGAGAGAAATGACTGTCAGAGGTTTAATATTGAACTTGGCAGCAACTCGATACTGTTAGAAGTGTATGTTGAACTTAACAGTATTTTGTCAGATGTGTGGTATTAACTTGACAAAAATTGTTTGCGATACGAGCAATTTGAGGGCCTGCCATTCTATTGATGAGAATTGGCAAGTGGAATTTAAAAAAAAAATGTCAGAGGTATAGTGTTAACTTGACAGTATGGATTTGCGATATGAACAATTTGAAGACTTGTCATTCTATTGATGAGAATTGTCAAGTGAAGTTTGAAGTGCCAGAGGTATAGTGTTTACTTGGCAATTTTGAAGGCTTACTACTCCATATAGAGTTAAGACAAGTAAGGTTTGTACTTGATAAGGAGTATTGAAAATTTTCATTACCAGAGGTATAGTGTTAACGTAGCAATGATTGAATTTTGTAGACCTACCATTCTGTGTATGAGAATTGGTAAGGGATTTTGGAGGAGAGGATGGAACTAAGTCCACTTAGATTTTAGCAAACCCTCAGCTATCAACGGATTTGAGGTGCCTTTACCACTACCGTTTGAGTTGGGCTAGCCATGCTATTCCCTCAGCATGATGAGTTATCGAAGACTTATGTTGGGCTTAGAAGCCAACATTTTCTCTATCCTTGGCCGTCGGAGGCGTCGGATGTTAATGAAGATGGGAACATTAGACCCCAGGATTTTTAGCAAACCCTCAGCTGTCAACGGATTTGAGGTGCCTTTACCAACTACCTTTTGAGTTGGGCTAGCCATGCTATTCCCCTCAGCATGACGAGTTGTCGAAGACTTATTGGGCTTAGAAGCCAACATTTTCCTCTGTCCTTAGCCGTCGGAGGCGCCGGATGTTAATGAAGAAGCTCTTCTTATTTTGATCAGAGGTGTACTTTTAACTTGATCAGAGGAGGAGTACTATTAAGGATAGTACTTCTTCAAGAATCTGTCTTGATCGGCATCATGAGTGTATCGCCATTTGAGGTTATGAGGCGATATGATCCATTTGAGTAGACTGACTCTACTACAAATGGTCCCTTCCCATTTGGGCTGGAACTTTCCTTTTGTCTATGTGTCATCACCATAGGTCTTCTGAAGCTAAGACAAGATCGCCTTTCTTGAAAGTGCGTACTTTAACTTTCTTGTTGAAGGCTCTGGTAATCCGGGCTTGGTAAAGCTCGATTTGTTGTTGGGCCTGCAGACGTTTGTCATCTAAGGCTTCCAATTCTTGGAGTCGCTGTCGATGCTTCTCCTCATTTGTCATCTCTGCTGTCAGGGGCACGCGTAGAGATGGAATTTAGATTTCCAGTGGAAGCACGGCTTCACACCCCGTATACCAAAGAGAATGGCGTAGCTTTAGTTGGGTTCGAACAGTTGTGCGATAAGCCCATAAGCATTCACCTAGCCTGTCGTCCCAGTCACGTTGACTTTTCGAGACGAATTTCTTGAGAAGCTTGCCGATGGTCTTGTTTAGGCTTCTGCGAGACCATTAGCGGCAGGGTAGTTGCCGTTGAGGACACACTCTGAATTCTGAACTTAGCGCAGAACCTCTGAAAAGCCTGGCTGATGAACTGGGGCCCATTGTCGTGAACAATCATCGAGGTACCCTAAAACGGTAAATGACGTGATGTTTCACGAACTGATCACATAAAATGACTTCACCTCCTTCAAAGGAATGGCCTCAGCCCATTTGGAGAAGTAATCGGTTATGGCTAAAATAAACCGATGTCCTTTTGAGGATAGTGGGCTGATAGGGCCAATTACATCCATCCCCCCATTTCAATGGCCGGTAGAGGTCGTAGGGGTGAAGATACCCTTGTGCTTGATGGATGAAATCGCCATGCACTTGGCAGGCGTGACATCTTTTGGGCATAAGTGATGGCGTCGGCAATCATCTTGGGCCAGTAATATCCCAACCTTTGAGTCGATATGCAAGTTTGGACCAGGTTGATGGGCTCCGCACATGCCATCATGGCTTCTTTCAATACCTCCTGTGCCTCCTTTTGTGAAGGCAGCGAAGCAAGATCCCGTCATGCGATTGACGATACAGTGTTTCGCGTAATCGCATTATAGTAGAATTTGGGGGCCTTCCTTCGAATGGCCACCGCTTCTTTGGTGTCATCAGGCAGGATACCATGCAAGACATAATCAATATAAGGGAATCGCCAGTCTCTAGGCTCTGGACCGGCTGACGACTCAAGCACTTCCTTGTCCTTACGATCTCCTGTTGGCTCCGGGTAGTCCTTAGGGGCAATTCTCGGGCAATACAGGTCGTGGTTGTAGACAAATATTTTTTCTACGGCTCCAGCTGAAGAGCTAAAGAGGCAGCGAGAGACGCCAGTGCATCTGCATGCGCATTTTGCTTGCGTGGTCATAGTCAGTAAAAGTTGGTGAACCTCTGCCATGTGGACAGTGCATTGTAATAGGGTACTAGGTCTTCATGTCTGACCTCGTACTCCCCGCGAATTGACTGACGATGAGCTTAGAATCACCGTATGCCTCGAGATTTTTAACGCCAATCTCATCGGCGAATTGCATCCCAATCAAGAGGGCATTATACTCCGCTACATTGTTGGAACAAGGCTCGGTTAATGAGACAGCTCGAGGAATCACATAGTTCTGTGGGGAGATGAGTACTACTCCTACTCCTGCCACTATATGTCCTTTTGGGTTTGTTCTCGATGCACCGTCAAAGAAAGTTGCCACACTTGCCTTTCGAAGGATGTCTGAGTCTGGCAGGCTTCAGCGACCTCGTCTGGGAGATCTCGTAAAGTTTGGCTGCCCTCGGATCTGGATGCTCAGCCAGGAAATCTGCCACAGCTTGTCCTTTAATGGCCTTTTGCGTAAAAAAGTGCATTTCATATTGGGATAGCCAATATGGCCCATTTTGCCAGTCGGCCGTTTTAACGATGAGGCTTTGTCATAAGTAACCTCAGGGGGTTGACTTTTGATATGACGTTTATAGTTTGGCCTACCAAATAGTGTCGCATTTTCTGAACAGCGAACACCAACGCTAACATTCCTTCTCGATCGGGTTGTTCGGCCCCGATCATTGTTCTACTCAATAGTAGATCGCTTGCTCTCGTCCTTGATCATCGTTCTGAGATAATAGGCTCCTAAAGAATGATCCATCGTTCGGACGTTACCAGAAAAGGTTTCCCAGACACCGGAGCTGCAAGGACTGGCGGTTGTGTGAGGTACTGTTTAATTTCCTCAAATGCTTGCTGGCAAGCGTTGTCCCAAATGAACGAGACACCCTTCTTCATTAATTTGGTAAAGGGTTGCCATCTTCCGGAGAGATTTGAGATAAACCTGTGGATGTACGCCAATCGTCCTTGCAATCCCCTGAGCTCTTTGAGGTTTCTCGGAGGTTGCATCTCCTGGATAGCACGAATCTTTTCCGGATCCAAATGAATTCCTGTGGAAGTCACTACAAACCCTACGAACTTGCCGCTGGCCACCCCCAGAAAAGATTTGTTAGGGTTCATCTTCAATTGATGGGCCCGCATGATGTCGAAGACAACCTTTAGATCAGTATATGATCCCTTTAGCGCGGCTTTTTACTGCGATGTCGTCAACATAGTATCCACCGTTTTGCGCATGTGTTTGTGAAAATCATTCATGGCCCTTTGATATGTTGCCCCTGCATTCTTTAGTCTGAAGGGTATGACGGTGTAGCAGTATACCCCAGTGGTGTCCTGAAAGAGGTTTGTTTTTCGTCATCAGGGTACATTTTGATTTGATTATATCCTGAGAATCCATCCATGAAGGACATTCGCTCGAATCCACACGTATTGTCAATTATGACATCCGTGATTGGAAGTGGGAATTCGTCCTTGGGACAAGCCTCGTTTAGATCACGAAAATCAATGCAGATCCGGATCTTTCCGTTTCTTTTTGGCAACATGAACGATGTTGGCTACCCAATCAGGATGTTGTTCTTCCCTAATAAAGTCAGAGTCTATAAGTTTTCTGACTTCTGATTGAATTGCCTCCATTATTTCTGGATGGAACCGTCGCTGTTGTTGTTTGACAGGCTTTACGTCCGTATTAATGTTGAGGCGATGCATAGCCACTCGAGGATCGAGTCCAGGCATATCTTCATAATTCCAGGCGAAGACGTCTATATATTCTTGCACAAGAGATATTAGACCCTTTTTCTCTGTAGGTGATAGACCTTCGCTTATAAAGATGGGCTTAGGATTAGCCTCATCTCCTAGATTGATCTGAACAACCTTATCTTTTGTGCGGCTCCGCGCTGTTCGAAGCGGGTATCCCAAAGATTGTTTAAGTGTTTGATCCAAGGATCTGTATCAGATTGGATCATTTCTTCATCTCCGTCTTCCAGATGGCTTGTTAAACCATATTTACTGAATTCTCTCTGAAGATGTTGCCGACACTAGCATCTGATTCTCACGATGACGTGCACGACGAGTAATCATGGCATAATGATTCTTCAGACTCAGAAGCTGATGGGATTGGAGTTGACACATAGCCCAACCCCCTGCGAGTCTGATGATAATAATCAGGGGTTTTCCCTTTTGGTATAAAAGATCGGAGTAGTGTTCTCCTTCCTTTGCCGAAGTTTAACCCTGGACCATTCGTCAGATCATACCCCTTGATTTCCATCATTCTGAGTGTATTTGGCTCATAATGACTGAACTGAGGGGGTTGGGATTATCTATCCCATATCCGATAGCCAATGGGTAAGTCCAGTCCACGCTGTGCCAAAGAAAGCAGGGTTTACCGTGGTAGAAAACGATAAGAAAGAATTGGTACAAACAGGACTTCCTACAAAGATTCGAGTTTGTATCGATTACCGAAATTGAACACTGCCACACGTAAAGACCACTTTCCCCTTCCGTTCATTGACCAAATGCTCGAGAGACTAGCGGGACATGAGTACTACTGTTTCCTGGATGGATATTCAGGATATAATCAAATCCCTATCGCTCCCGAGGATCAAGACAAAACCACCTTTACCTGTCCTTTGGAACATTTGCATACCGAAGAATGCCCTTCGGCCTATGCAATGCTCCCGCAACGTTTCAACGTTGCATGCTGAGTCTTTTTTCAGACATGGTGGAGAAATTCTTGGAGATTTTCATGGATGATTTTTTGATTTATGGCGATTCCTTTGAACAATGCTTGTACCATCTTAAGCTGGTTTTACAACGCTGCATGGAGAAAAACTTGACACTCAACTGGGAGAAGTGTCACTTTTTGGTCAAGCAAGGAATCGTTCTGGGCACGAAGTTTCAAATAAAGGAATTGAGGTGGATAAGTCTAAAGTGGAAGTAATAACAAAGCTCCCTGAGCCAACATGCTTAAAAGACATTAGATCATTTTAGGGCACGCTGGTTTCTATAGACGATTCATTCAAGGTTTTAGCAAAATTGCTAGACCTTTGACAAATCTCTTAGGAAAAGATGTACCCTTTAAATTCGATGAAGAATGTTTACAAGCCTGGGAGGAGCTTAAGTGTAGACTTGTCTCAGCGCCGATAATTTCTGCGCCAGATTGGACTAAGCCATTTGAGATTATGTGTAATGTCTCGGATTATGCTATCGGCGCTGTTCTAGGGCAGCGTATTGATACTAGGCAACACGTAATCTACTATGCTAGTAGGACGCTGAATGAAGCCCAACTCAATTACACAACTACTGAAAAGGAATTTTTAGCTGTTGTGTTTGCGTTGGAAAAATTTCGTCAATACCTACTAGGGTCCAGGACAACTATTTTCACCGATCACTCCCGCGCTCAAATACTTAATGCAAAAGAAGGACGCAAAGGCAAGACTTTTCGATGGATACTTCTTTTGCAAGAGTTTGATTTGAAAATCAAGGATAAAAAGGGCGTTGAGAATGTGGTAGCTGATCACCTGTCAAATCCCCAATGCACCAAAGGAGACGATACCAATAAATGACAATTTCCCTGACGAACACATTTTTATAATGTGTAGAGAGCCCTGGTATGCTGATATAGCGAATTACCTTGCAACCGGGCGAACACCTTCCGATTGGTCAAGACAGGACAAACACCGCTTCATGAGTCAAATGCGATTTTTCTTTTGGGATGAACCGTATTTATTCAAATATTGTCCTGATCAGATAATACGAAGGTGTCTTCCTGAGGATGAACATCAAAGTGTCTTGACATTCTGTCACAAGTTAGCTTGCGGTGGACATTTGGTCCATGAAAAACTGCTGAGAAAGTACTTCATAGTGGATTTTACTGGCCCACTCTCTTTAAAGACGCGTATACTTTATGTAAGCTCTGTAACAGATGTCAAATGACGAGTCGAATTACGCGGAAAGACATGATGCCCCTTACACCCATCTTGGAGGTTGAAATTTTTGATTTGTGGGGCATTGACTTCATTGGACCCTTTCCTCTATCCTATGGCAACCAATACATTTTGGTGGCTGTAGATTATGTTTCCAAATGGGCTGAAGCAATTCCAACAAGGACAAATGACAACCAAGTTGTCATCAAGTTCTTACGGGAAAATATCATCTCACGCTTCGGAGCCCCCCGTGCGATAATTAGTGATAATGGGAGCATTTCTGCAATCAGGCTTTTGAAGCCATAATGCGCAAATACTCTATTTCTCACAAATTATCCACGGCATATCATCCTCAGACTAACGGGCAAGTGGAAGTCACCAATAGACAAATCAAACTCATATTGGAGAAAACCGTTGGACAGAATCGTAAGGATTGGTCCATCAAACTCACTGATGCCTTATGGGCATACAAGACCGCTTACAAGACTGTCCTCGGTATGTCTCCATATCGAGTTGTATTTGGAAAACCATGCCACTTGCCTGTGGAGTTGGAACACCGAGCTATGTGGGCATTAAAGCAGCTGAACTTGGACTTGGACAAAGCCGGTGCATTGAGAAAATTGCAAATATCCGAGCTAGAAGAGCTGAGAAACGAGGCATATGACAATGCTCAGATAGCAAAACACAGAACTAAGCTCTTCCACGATAAATCCATTCATCGGAAAATTTTTGTCTCAGGACAAAAGGTTCTGTTATATAACTCAAGACTCCACCTCTTTCCTGGAAAATTGAAAACCAGGTGGTCAGGACCATACATTGTTCAAAAGGTCTTCTCTCATGGTGTCATTGAAATTTTTGATCCAAAAAATGGCAATACTTTCACTGTCAACGGTCAACGCTTGAAGCCGTTTTTTACCACTGAGTTCGAGTCACAAGATGTTCATGGACTGGGTCTTTGTGACGCAGTCTACATGTGACCACTTCATTTGTACATTTTCCCAGTACTCACTGCATATTATTTTGGGACCCCTTTTGTAAATAATAAAAAAATTATAATAAGTGGACTTTGGTGCTAAATGGCACCAAGAACTTCCTTCTCTTCATGAATTCCTTTTAAATCACTCTAGGGTTGTAAATACCTAATTCAACCTAGGGTAATTTTGAGAATTCATCTCTCTCAGCTAGCTATAAATATCATCTAATCCCAAGTCTCTCCCCTCACCCTAGATATCACCTCAGATCTGAAACACCCAACTCGAGTGCCGCCTCTCAATTTTTTCTCCACCTCTGCCTCCTCCTTTTTGTCGTGTTTTCTCAGTAGAAGCCGCGCATCCGCGGCCATCTCTGCTTCCCTGGTGCGCCGCCAAGTTCTGTTGCAGTCGCGGATCTCTGCTCTTGTCTGCTCCAGTGCCCGATCATCTGATTTCTCTGCCGAGTACCCTCTACAAATTGGAATTTGTTTCCCCCCACGTAGTCCGGGGTGGTTTGCATTCTACTTTTCTAAACTCTTGCATTGCTTTACATCCTGTAGCATGGCACCATCACTATTTGCAGAGAAAGATTATTCAAGAATTTTAGTGATGTAAATGGGTATGGGCATATTTTTATAGATCGAATCCGTGCTTGGGATTGGTATGCTCTAGTGTATGATAATTCCGATCGAGAAGCATATTATTATCCAGAATTAGTTAAATCATTTTACACTTCACCCTATTCTGATTACTCGTCTATGTAGGACTTTCCTACCGGATGATGTTTTTGACGCATATGACAGGATATTCATAGCACACAAGAGGGCCACTAGTGCCTATAATAGTTGTCTTCATGCGGTCTGGACCCTAGTGTCCAGTCCGAAGATGTGCCAGTGGAGTCCTCTTCAGAGGAAAGTTTAGAGGAAGAGGATGAGCCCGCCTTTTGGCACCAGGACCCCCTGCAGATTCACATGCCTTCATATCCACCATTTGGCGGGGCATGAAGAAAATATTCCGGGGACAATTTTGACTGAGAAAACAAGTTGCAGAGTAGACGTCTCGATTAGACCGTATTGAGGACGGTCTTAGGCGTTCACATCGGTTGGACCCAGCACCACCGCTGGTCCAAAACGACGACGAGGGTGACACTGTTCCTTTACCTATTTCATGCATACTTTATCTTGCATACATTGGGGACAATGCACGAGATAGGTATGGGGGGGTAGATACTAACTTAGGATTTTTTTTATTTTCTTTTAGGATTTTTTATTTTCTTTTTAGGATTTTTCATTTTCTTTTTAGATTATTTTTTCATTTTCTTTAGATTTTTTTCATTTTCTTTTCAGAAAAACCTTTAAAAAAATTAATAAAATAAAAAAAAGAGAAAATTTTGATCCATTTTTAAAGAATCAAACTTGATCTTAGGAATTAAGGATACTCTAAACTAAGATTTCTTAATATAAGTTGAAAAGAGGAGTTTTGTTGGATTTTTAGGTTAAGAAAAGGATAAGAAAGATAGCTAGATTTTAATTCTCTCTTTAGCATTATATACATTAAACATATTGAGGGATTAATCAAAGACTTAGTGATTCTATTTACATATATATATAATAAAAATAATAATAATAATAATAATAAATAAATATATATAAATAAAATAAATTATTACTTAACCACTAATTAAGCTGGTTAGTTGTGCCTTAAGAAGCAAAGCCAGTCACGCCTAAAGGTGGTTAAGTCCTTAGCATTCGTGGCCTAGTTTACTCGAGTCCTTGAACCTTAGGGATGTATCTTCATCTGGTGCCCTAAGACCGACTGGTTTGGGAGTCATCGGTTATAGGCTCGCTACATGGGTAAATTAGAAAGCCTAAGGAGGCTAAGGAGGTGTAATATAAATAAATAAGTAAAATAAAATAAAAAAAATTGTATATGTTAGTAAATAAATGAACTCTAGTCTAAGAAAATTCCTCATATTTATAGATGTATATATACTAGGCTTGATGCAAAATCTGGTTTTCTCTCTATTCCTTAAAAACTTAACCTAAGTTGAAGATAAAACTTTAAATAGAAACTTATAAAAAGAAAGACAAGTTTAGGGTAACCCGAAACCGATAGATCAAGGAAATTCTTGAAAAATATGGATCATAAATTTTTTTCACTAACATTTTTCTTCTTTCTTGGATTTTGTGGGTGCAATCCGCTGAAAACCCTCAGGAGACAACACTCCTCCTCTAGGGTAACCTAGAGGTTTAACGGCTTGTTGCACGAGCTCAGTGCAATCGTGACACCTACGAAAGTGGTTCAATAATTTAGCTAGGATTTTTTCTCTTTTTCTTTTTGCTCGGGGACGAGCAAAAGCTAGGTATGGGGGTGTGATTGGAGTTCATTATTGTATCATTTTCCACTTCCATATCATGCTTTATATAAAGAAAATAATATTTTTATTGCTTTTTTTTTCTCTCTTTTTTCAGGTCCACCATTAATGGAGATGAAGGCCCATAAACAGGAATTTTTAAGGAATTAAGGGATTAATTAAAAAGCCCAAAAGAAGAAGCCCAAAGGAGAAGCCTAGGTCTGGATTCGTCCACGGATATTCCGTACTTTCTAGAAGGTCCAGCAAGGCATACGGACGATAACAGAATGGCAACAGAAATCATTGGCGCAACGGCCAAGATTCTGCCGCGGAAACGCGGCTCTGGCCGCGGATCCGCGACAAGCATCTGGCCGTTGAGCCAGCGTTTAATCCCACGGCTCGATTTGAGGGCCTCATCCCCTGGAGCCTATAAATAGACCCCTAGGGCCTCTGTAAAAAGGAGGAGAGAATAAGAGAGAAGAGCTTTGTATTTTTGAGAGAATTGTAGGGATTTTCTCTAGCTTTCTTTAGTTGCTCTTGTAATCTTCTTTCTCCTTCTAGAATTCAGCAGAGAGAGAGAGAGAGAGAGAGAGAGAGGAGAGAGAGAGAGAGAGATCTTGTAATTGGAGAGGTGACAACTCAAATGCAAGAATTGATCCTTCTTTCTTCTCATCTTTACTCATTCTAATGCTTTACTTTCTTCAAGCTTTTATTACTATTGCATCTTCTTCTACAATGAATTGTTGTGTGCTTTTTATTTCAATGTCTAACTAACTTTCTAACATGACTAGCTAACCTCTAACTTTACTAACTTCTAACTCTTGGGTGATTGCTAATTCATGTGATTCATTGGATGCTTTATTATAGTCTTGTAATTTCAAGTCTCTATTATCCCCAATGAAGATGAGTTACTTTAATTCTTGGCAAATGCTTATTTTCATTCCATATGATTCATGTGAGCCTCATTTAGAGCCTTGTCTATAGAACAAGTGCCTTGATGGAACATGGAGATGGAGCACCTAACTATGCTATTGATTAGTAGTATAACTTTCTTTCTTCAATGCTAGCTCGAGTATGGCTTTGATGGACTAATGAATCTTGTATCTTCCTTCTTATCATGTCCTTGAGTGATTATCCTTGATTCCATCACTGAAAATCTATCTCAGGAGCCGATGAATCAATGAGGCTACAAGTCAAGCCGAGAAGATCACTCATCCTCTACATGGGAAAGTATTTTGACCAAACAAGCAAAATAAATTTTTGCCGATGAATCAACATGAGGCATGCTCACCCTATGAGATTAGTAAGTTAGTAAATTAGAAGAGTTAGCTAGTCATGGTTTTTCTCTCTAAAGTCTTTCAAAGTTTCCTTTCTTAAAGTTCTCTTTTCAAACTACATCCAAGTTCATTTACTTTCCTTTCCATCCTTTTTCTTTTTATGCAATAAAATCAACAAAGAATTTTTCATCTGCTTTCTATGTCATTTTGTTTTTCTTGAACATAGAAGAAACTTTCATTTTCTTTCTTAAAACAAACTCAATTTTGAAACCGTGAATGCTTCTATCGTAAACTCTCCCTGTGGATCGACCCGTATTAGCTTATGCTACGACGGTGATTCGGAAGGAGTAAAGAAAATCTGTGAATACATTTTGGAGTTTTGAACATCAACATACGAGCATCGAAGGTTGACTCTAAACCCTCTCTCTCTGAATATTAGTAAACTCCTACCTTCCGAACAGGAGGCATCAAAACTAGAGCTCAAAGAATTACCACAACATCTTAGGTATGTATTTTTAGGTGAGAGTTCTACACTACCAGTAATTGTTTCCTCTTCTCTGATAGGTAATGAGGAAGAGAAACTCTTGCGTGTGCTTACGAGATCACAAACAGCGATTGGGTGGACATTGCGGATATTAAAGGTATACCCCTCAGTTTGCATGCATAGTATCTTGATGGAGGAGAACTATAAACCTTCGATTCAGCTTCAACACTGTTTGAACCCACCAATGAAGGAAGTGGTAAGAAAAGAAGCATTGAAACTTCTTGACGCAGTTATGATCTATCCTATTTCTGATAGTATTGGGTCAGTCCGGTTCAAGTTGTTCCCAAGAAAGGAGATCACAGTGGTTATAAATGATAGTAATGAGTTAATACCAATTAGGACAATCACAGGGTGGAGAGTGTGTATGGACTATAGGAAACTTAATACTGCAACCCGTAAGGATCATTTCCCGTTACCTTTCATTTACCAAATATTAGAGAGACTTGCGGGCCATGCATATGTTGCCCAAAGGCCTTCCACTCTAGTTTTGATGATGATTAACTCATGTAGTTATGTTTACTAATAATCTTATGATGTTTAGTTTCAGATCATTAATCAAGATGTTAGTTGGTGATTAGCTTCAACAAGGAGTTTTGAAGCCTTTCACATGGTGATTCCAGAGCCCGAGCAACAAGATCATACATAGCACTCGTTGGAGTCTAGCTCGGTGGATCACGGAGGTTTGGATCGAGTCGGCTTGAAGACGGAATTCGTCAAGAAGACTTAGGTATCCTAGTTTAGTTTGTGTTTTAGATCCATTTGTAAAGATTAGAATAGTGTGATATGCTCAAGTTCACAATACACACACGTTTCATGTTTTGGATTCGATTTTTCGGTTTTTGTTTAACCGATCTTGGTTTTCATGAATAGATAAATATCAAAAACAAGTTTACAGTGTTTTATATATATTAGATATGTTCTATATACATGTATGCTTCATATCCTAGACAAACTTAATTTGATATACCTATTCATGTGTTTTAGGTTTTGTGTTTTAACAAAACATATTTTTAATTAAAAGTCAAAAACATGAAAATATATATGTTTCTTGTATATTGGATTTCTATCCATATGCAACATGCTTCAATGTGTTTAAGTATCATGTTTTTGTATTTGAATGAGTTTTGGAAAAATCAGATTTCCTATTGAAAAATCTAAGTTTGAAAAAATACAGGTTTTGGTTTTCGGTAATTTTTCCATTACACAAAAATGGTTCAAAATGTTTGATATTTGTATTGAAAGTTTTATCACATATTTGTATATCAGTGTTAAATGATAAAATTATTTTTGTGAATTTTAAGTAATTTATGGGAATTTTTAGAATATTTTTAAATCCAGTTTTCTGACCCAGATTGCCTTCTGCCAGGCTCTGGCGGTCGACCGCACGGTCGACCGGACCCAGAGTCGGTCGACCGGGCGGTCGACCGACGTGCACAGGTCTGTGCACGTTGGCCTGGCACTTGGGCCGGTCGACCGGGCGGTCGACCGGACCTGAGAGCTCTGCTCTCTGTTTTTCTACGGTCGACCGCCGGTCGACCCAGGTCTCCAACGGTCACAAATATGACCGTTGGCGGTCGACGCCAGCCGCCTTGACTGACAATTTCAGCCAACGGTTAGTTTTTAGATTGGGGTATATAAACCCATTCCTTTGGGATTTTGGATATGATTTTAAGCAAGAAAAATTAGAGATTCTCTAGAGTTTATTTCCAAGTTTTCAAAAGTGCTTTTGGGCTTTAAACTTCAAATTTGGTTTTGTGTTTTAGGGTTTGGAAAAATCAAAGAAAATAGAAATTTGGGAGATTTGTTTTGTTCTTCAATCCATCACCTTCAAAGTGTTTTCCAAGTATTTCTCTTTGAGTTTTTTACTTTCCAAACTCTTGGTTTTCCACTTAAGCTATATCCTCTATCCTATTCTATAGGATCATTTATTTTGTGGAAAAAGGAAATTGGTTTGTGGTTGAGATATACCACTTGTTGTACGCTCCTTGATTTGTTGGTTGCTCCCTTTGGTAGAGGTTGAGGTTGTGGTTTACTCCCTCTTGGTGAGGTGGAGTTGGTGGTATTTGTATCCCTCTTCGGTAGAGGTGGATTGTGCTTGTATCCCTCTCGGTGAGGTGGATTTGGTTGTATTGGTGGAGTTCGGTACTTCGGTCTTCGGTAGACCATTTGATTGCCTCGGTGGAGGTTGTATTGGTTGAGAGAGGAGTTCGGTACTCCTAATGGATTGGAAATCCTTCTCGGTGAAGGCGGGGACGTAGAGCTCGGTGCTCGAACCTCGAAACACATCTTGTTGTTTGCGTTTGATTCATTGACTCTTAACTCTCTCTCTCTCTCTTTATTTGTGTTGTGCATCATTCATATCATTCATATATTATATGCTTGTGTTGTGCCTTGCATCATTCATATTGTCTATTCCTATATATATGCTTGGCTTGTGTTTGTGTGCCTCACTGTGCTTAACCACGAGAGCTTCATATAGCGCCTCAACTCTTATTCAGAGGAATCAAGAGGAGTTAGTCCAGAGCCCTTCACGGGAAATTCGGCTACACTCGTTGGTTGCACTAAGTGTAGTTGCAAATTAATTTTTATTTCCACATTTAGTTTTTAGATTAGCCTTATCACCTATTCACCCCCCCTATAGGTGATTTCAATTGGTATCAGAGCCTACGCTCCTGATATTTGATTTAACCACCTAGGAGTGAGATCTTGGTTTGCTAATCTATCATTTGCATTTGCACATATATTGTTTGCACACACTCATGGATTGCTTGTCACCTCCCATGTTTGATGTTTCCAACATTGACACATGAAAATTTAGGATGTCCATGTATTTGAAAACCCTAGGCTTGCATGTTTTTCTTGCCGCTACCAAGAAATGCTATCTTGGTAACCGCAATCATATAGGGGCCAATACACAAGCCCTTGAGGCTATTAGAAGCACGCTAAACAAAGAATATCTTATGCTTGTTTCCAACTTTGATTCCGCCTTTGCAGTGTGGAACAAGTTGACCACCTCCAAGCTTCAATTGCCAATTCAACCGGAGGAGGAATCTAGCGGAGAATCCGAGTCACAATGCTTCATGGTCCAAGGGAATGACTCCCTTGAGGTACATTCGGAATCTCAATTAGATTGTGATGATAGTGCTAGTTCTTCAAATGAATATGTTGATGCCAATGCCTTGAATGAAGAACTATTCATTGTATGTGAAAAATTATTGGAAAAATATAATTTGTTGGAAAAAAAAAGTTTTGAACTAAAAGAAGAAAACAAGGATTTATGTTCAAAACTTGATTTGGTTTTGCAAGATAAAGTGGAGATTTGTAATGAAAGAGATTCATTAAAATCTAGACTTGATCTTGCCCTAAAAGAAAATGAAGTTTTAAAATCTAAAAATGATTGTGAAATAATTTTGAAGAAAAATGAAAACTTGTCTTCAAAAATTAATTTGTTTTAAAAGAAAATGATTCTTTAAAAATGAAAATTGCTTCTATTTCTAAGGATTTAGAAATTTGTTTAAAGAAAAATGAAGCTTTCCAAAATAATATGGATTCTCATGTTTGCCATGCTAGGATAGTTTCACCTAGTTCACCTATTGCATGCTCCATTTCTTCTCTAATTGAAAAAGATATGAAGTTGCTTAAGAAGAATATGGATTGTTTGGGCTCCACTTTGAGCCATTGTGTTTTGAGTCATACACGTTTGGAATCTTTGTTTCGAAAGAAACAAGTTCCATCTTTGCATGCACACCCTCCATGGCATACACATGCTACTCACGATCACATCCATCGCACTATGTATGCTCATGTGTACACTTGTACACATTGTGGACGTAAGGGCCACCTTGCTAAATTTTGTTATGATAGAATACATGTTTCTAATTTAGCAACTAAATTTGTTTGGGTTAGAAAAGGTACTAACCCCCATGGACCCAAAAGAGTGTGGGTACCAAAGACCACCCCTATTGTATTTGATGTAGGTGTGGGCTCTCGCATGACGTGAGAGTTATGGTGCCTTGAAGTGGATGCGTTTCGAGTTTAAAGAGGACTATTTGGATGCATCACTTTCAAGGGGAGTTTGGTGGGAGGACCACCTTAGTCTGGAGAACTAGAGAGGTGCCTTCATCGGTTTGGTATCGATCTCTAACTCCCGTTTATATTTGCATGCTTTCATATCATTGTTTATAGCATGTTTTGATGTTTATTGATTATTATGTTTATGCCATGATTATTAGGTCATTGACATGCATGTATAGCTTTTGAGATCACCCATGTTCATTTGGATCATTCTTTGTGTTCTCACATATGTTTAGTTATTATGTATATCATAGGTCTAATAACATGTGGATTTACATAATGATCTTGTTTATATTTTTCATGTTGAGTTATGCCTCGTTTTATACTTCATGTTTTGGATATATGTTTAAATGTTAGTTTTCATTAAGACTAGGATTTATACTTGTACATATAGTGGGCCACAAATAACCTTTTATATGTTTGTGCTTGAACGCTTATTTGTACCCATTAGATGTGCTAGTATAGTCTAGTTTTGATGATTCATACATTTAACTTGTATTCCTATTCTATCCATGATTTTCATGTTCATATGTTTAACTTCATGTATATGTCTATCTTGTCCAAACTATTGATTATGCATATACATCCTTTGAGCCACGTGCCTTCATGCATATACATTTGTGGACTCGTTGTGTTTTGGATATGTATGTATGCTTTAGTTTGTATAAGACATACATATGCCTTGAAGATTAAATAGTTTTGATGATTTTCATGTTTTAAGGAATATTGAGCTTAATTGAACATTTTCATGATGATGTGTTTCACATTACACTTGTACACTCACCATTTTTTGATGGTTTCTCATGATTTTGTTTTCATGAGTATGATATGCGCCTATTGATTTCGAGTGTTTAGTGCCATGTGATTTACATGTGTTTTATGAAAAATACTTTTATTTTATTCCTTACTTGAAGGATTTCGTACTAGTTTACAAGTTTTTTCATTTAACTAGTTTCGATATTCTTCGTTTTGGTAGAGTTTTTCAAACATTCAATATTTTCAAACCTATTTTGAAAACCCTTACCCTCCACGGGCGGTTGGATGGGCGACCATGCCTATGTATGCTTTATATTGAAAATCATTTTAAACATGAGCATAATTGGGTGGTAGGTTATATGAGTTATACACTTGATCTTATTATTGTTGTTTCAATTGGTATCATTGGATCGTTTCAATTGGTATCAATATTGACATTTTTGTATACTCATATATTTGTATGTATGTATGCTTTCATTTCATATAGTATCAATTTCGATTGGTATCTATTTTTTCATACATATATAAATTTTGTTTATGGATAAGCTTGAAATTTAATGACTATCATGTTTTCAATTGATTAGTTTTTCAATTGATATTTTAATAACGATGCATAAGCTTATAACAAATATAAAATAAAAAATTTGATCATCGTTTTATTTGGTATTTCATAAAGGGGGAGAAAATTTGTATTTTTATCTTTCAATTGGTATTTTATTTACCGTTGATTTCAACTCCCACACTTTATGTTGAAAATTGATTTTATTTTGATATCATATGCTTTAAATGACAAATACTTACAATTGGTATCTTTTTGTTTCAAGATGCTTATTGAATACTTTAAATTGGTATCAAGATTTTATTTGTTTTCTCAAAATTGGTATCAATGCTTTTATTTACTTTCAATTGGTATCAATTTTTAAATGTTTTTATGTTTCCTTTCATTGGTATCAAAATGTTCTACATTGACATATTTCAATTGGTATCATAAAATGTTTTGATTTATATTGCCTATATGCAAGGGGAGCTTAACATCTCTTCTACATATAGATTCATATTGTGTGTATCCTATATTGAGGAGCTTGATAACTCTTCTTTATGCGATACACGTGTGTAGGGGGAGCTTCACATCTCCTCATATGCATTGCATATTATGTGTTATGTGAATTAGGGCTTGTCATCCCTTCTTCATGTAATGCATATATGTAGGGAAGTTAACTTTGCGTCTTCCTCATCATGAATGTATATCGCATATATCTATTTATTGATTTGTTTGTTTGACCCCTTAGTTAATTCTTTGTTTCGAACAAAAAGGGGAGAAGAATTTATTGATTTGTTTTTACTTTGACCCCTTGTTGATGATTGACAAAAAGGGGGAGAAGTATTTGGTATATATGCATGTTTTGAAAAACAGATTTATTTGTTTTATGCATATATGTTTTCTTTTGCAAATGCATGGAGATAAGAATTTGATGAGTTTTATGCTTGTATGCTTGTTTGGCATCATGCATTTGCATACATGTTCATGAGCCTTCATTGCATATTTATTATGTTTCTTCTATGCATGACTTAAGGGGGAGCTTCTTTGAAGTTTAACTTTAATCCATGCATATATAACTCTATGAGTTTTGTCATCATCAAAAAGGGGGAGATTGTTGGCCCAAAGGCCTTCCACTCTAGTTTTGATGATGATTAACTCATGTAGTTATGTTTACTAATAATCTTGTGATGTTTAGTTTCAGATCATTAATCAAGATGTTAGTTGGTGATTAGCTTCAACAAGGAGTTTTGAAGCCTTTCACATGGTGATTCCAGAGCCCGAGCAACAAGATCATACATAGCACTCGTTGGAGTCTAGCTCGGTGGATCACGGAGGTTTGGATCGAGTCGGCTTGAAGACGGAGTTCGTCAAGAAGACTTAGGTATCCTAATTTAGTTTGTGTTTTAGATCCATTTGTAAAGATTAGAATAGTGTGACATGCTCAAGTTCACAATACACACACGTTTCATGTTATGGATTCGGTTTTTCGATTTTTGGTTTAACCGATCTTGGTTTTCATGAATAGATAAATATCAAAATAAGTTTACATGTGTTTATGTATATTAGATATGTTCTATATACATGTATGCTTCATATCCTAGACAAACTTAATTTGATATACCTATTCATGTGTTTTAGGTTTTGTGTTTTAACAAAACATATTTTGAATTAAAGTCAAAAACATGAAAATATATATGTTTCTTGTATATTGGATTTCTATCCATATGCAACATGCTTCAATGTATTTAAGTATCATGTTTTTGTATTTGAATGAGTTTTGGAAAAATCAGATTTCCTATTGAAAAATCTAAGTTTGGAAAAATACAGGTTTTGGTTTTCTGTAATTTTTCCATTACACAAAAATGGTTCAAAATGTTTGATATTTGTGTTGAAATTTTTATCATATATTTATATATCAATGTTAAATGATAAAACTATTTTTGTGAATTTTTAAGTAATTTATGGGAATTTTTAGAATATTTTTAAACCAAGTTTTCTGACCCAGATTGCCTTCTGTCAGGCTCTGGCGGTCGACCGCATGGTCGACCGGACCCAGAGCCGGGCGGTCGACCGACGTGCACAGGTCTGTGCACGTTGGCCTGGCACTTGGGCCGGTCGACCGGTGGTCGACCGGACCAGAGAGCTCTGCTCTCTGTTTTTCTACGGTCGACCGGCCGGTCGACCGCAGGTCTCCAACGGTCATAAATATGACCGTTGGCGGTCGACCGGGCGGTCGACCGCCAGCCGCCTTGGCTGACAATTTCAGCCAACGGCTAGTTTTTGGATTGGGGGTATATAAACCCCATTCCTTGGGATTTTGGATAAGATTTTAAGCAAGAAAAATTAAAGCTTCTCTCGAGTTTATTTCCAAGTTTTCAAAAGTATTTTTGGGCTTTAAACTTCAAATTTGGTTTTGTGTTTTGGGTTTGGAAAAATTAAAGAAAATAGAAATTTGGGAGATTTGTTTTGTTCTTCAATTCCATCATCTTCAAAGTGTTTTCCCAAGTATTTCTCTTTGAGTTTTTACTTTCCAAACTCTTGATTTTCCACTTGAGCTATATCCTCTATCCTATTCTATAGGATCATTTATTTTGTGGAAAAAGAAAATTGGTTTGTGGTTGAGATATACCACTTGTTGTACCCTCCTTGATTTGTTGGTTCCTCCCTCTTTGGTAGAGGTTGTGGTTGTGGTTTACTCCCTCTTGGTGAGGTGGAGTTGGTTGGTATTTGTATCCCTCTTCGGTAGAGGTGGATTGTGCTTGTATCCCTCTCGGTGAGGTGGATTTGGTTGTATTGGTGGAGTTCGGTACTCCGGTCTTCGGTAGACCATTTGATTGCCTCGGTGGAGGTTGTATTGGTTGAGAGAGGAGTTCGGTACTCCTAGTGGATTGGAAATCCTTCTCGGTGAAGGCGGGGACGTAGAGCTCGGTGCTCGAACCTCGAAACACATCTTGTTGTTTGCGTTTGATCCATTGACTCTTAACTCTCTCTCTCTCTCTCTCTCTCTCTCTTTATTTGTGTTGTGCATCATTCATATCATTCATATATTATATGCTTGTGTTGTGCCTTGCATCATTCATATTGTCTATTCCTATATATATGCTTGGCTTGTGTTTGTGTGCCTCACTTGTGCTTAACCACGAGAGCTTCATATAGCGCCTCAACTCTTATTCAGAGGAATCAAGAGGAGTTAGTCCAGAGCCCTTCACGGGAAATTCGGTTGCACTCGTTGGTTGCACTAAGTGTAGTTGCAAATTAGTTTTTATTTCCGCATTTAGTTTTTGATTAGCCTTATCACCTATTCACCCCCCCCCCCTCTAGGTGATTTCAGCATATTATTGTTTTCTAGATGAGTATTCAGGGTATAACCAAATTGCCATAGCACCTGAAGACCAAGAAAAGACAATTTTCACATGTCTTTATGGTACATTCGCTTAGAGGAGAATGCCTTTTGGTCTATACAATGCACCAGCTACATTTCAAAGGTGCATGATGGCTATCTTTCACGACATGGTTGAGCAAATTATAGAAGTATTCATGGATGATTTTTCAGTTTTTCATCCTTCTTTTGATGCATGTCTACATAACTTAAATCTAGTTTTGCAGAGATGCGAAGATACAAATTTGGTCCTCAATTAGGAGAAATGTCATTTCTTGGTGAAGGAAGAAATTGTGCTTGGACATCGTATATCTGAAAAAGAAATTGATGTGAACCATGCAATGATTGAAACCATTGAAAAACTACCACCTTCAACAAATGTGAGGCGTGAGAAGCTTCCTAGGGCATGCAGGATTTTATCGATGATTTATCAGGGATTTCTCTAAATTTGCAAAATCTTTGTGCAATTTATTAATGAAAGGTGCACCATTTAACTTTTTCAATGATTGTTTGCAGGCGTTCGAGTTATTGAAGGAGAAGTCGATCACTGCACCAATCATAGCGGTTGCAGATTGAAGTCTACCTTTCGAAGTAATGTGCGATGCTAGTGATTACGCATTAGAAGCTGTAATGGGACAGAGACGGAACAAGATCTTTCAAGTAGTGTACTACGCGAACAGGACATTAAATGAGGCACAATAGAATTACACAATAACAGAAAAGAATTTCTTGTTGTGGTATTTGCTTTGATAAATTTTGTTCTTATCTGATTAGATCCAAAGTTGTTGTGTTTGCAAATCATTCTGCCCTCAAGTATTTGCTTGTAAAGAAAGAGGCCAAATGAAGATTGATATGATGGTCTTGCTTCTCCAAGAATTTGATTTGGAGATTTGAGACGAGAAGGGGGTGGAGAATCTTGTGGCAGACCATCTTTCCCGCATCGAGCAAGAAGAGGAGGATTCCAACGAAATCCCCATTGATGACGTTTTTCCTGATGAATATTTGTTGAGTATCACTGACAATTCACCACCTTGGTATGCTCTCTTTGCAAATTTCTTAGCATGTGATGTTTTTCCTCCTGATCTTTTGTTTCAAGGTAAGAAAAAGTTTCTAGCAGATATCAAATACCACCAGTGGGATGATCTAATTCTCTACAAATACTGTGCGGATCAAATTGTGCAAAGATGTGTGCCTGAGAAGGAGATGGAAAGCATTTTGCACCATTGCCATGCTAATGAAGTTGGAGGTCATTTTGGTGCAACCAAGACAACAACAAAGACATTACAATCGGGACTTATTGGCTTTCGCTATTTAAGAATGCTTATACTTGTGTTAAGGCATGTAATGAATGTCAAAAGATGGGAAATATTTCTAGACGTAATGAGATGCCTCTCAACAACATCCTTGAAGTTGAGTTGTTTGATGTGTGGGTATAGATTTCATGGGCCCCTTTCCATCCTCATTCTCCAATCAGTACATTCTAGTGGCAGTTGATTATTTTCGAAATGAGTAGAAGCTGTTGCTTTATCTTCCAATGATGCACGTGCGGTAATAAATTTTTTAAAGAAAAACATCTTTACACGATTGGAACACCAAGGGCGATCATTAGTGATAACGGGAAGCATTTTTGCAGTCACCAATTCAAAACGTTTTTGCTTAAATATGGAGTAAAGCGCCGTGTGGCCACACCATACCACCCACAAACTAGTAGCCAAGTAGAAGTTTTCAACAGAGAACTCAAGCGCATCTTAGAGAAAACGGTTAACATATCACGATGTGATTGGTCAGTGAAGCTCGATGATGCTTTATGGACATATTGGACTGCATTTAAGACACCAATTAGGATGTCCCCCTACTGATTGATTTATGATAAAGCATGTCACCTTCCAATGGAGTTGGAACACAAGGCTTATTTAGCAATGCAATTACTCAATTTTGACATGCAATTGGCGGGAGAGAAAAAGATGTTGCAACTCAATGAGATGGAAGAATTTCGCAACAATGCTTATGAGAATGCTAGGATCTACAAGGAGTGGACCAAACGTTGGCATGACAAGCATATTATATCGAGAGACTTCAAAAAGGGGCAGAAAGTACTACTCTTCAATTCTCACCTCCGTCTATTTCCGGGCAAGTTACGTTCGAAATGGTCAGGTCCTTTTGGAGTAACTCAAGTACTATCACATGGAGCAATTGAAATTCATACCCCGACAAAGGGGACGTTCAAGGTAAACGGCAAACGACTCAAACCATATATGGAAGGCGACTTCACCAAACACAACGTTTCCTTCCTCCTAGATGAGGCATCTTAATGTGCAGCAGAAAGTCTAGCTAATGACTATAACTTAAAGCGCTTCTTGGCAGGCAACCCAAGTTTTTTAACTTCTTTTATTATTTTTCTATTTTTAATTTTCTTTAATACTAATGTGTGTCTTCTTTATGTCAGATAACCCCCTTTGTAGACTGATCCAATACTCACAAAATCACCACGACATAAGCACCAGAAGATAGAGCATCAAAGGAC
Source organism: Agave tequilana (assembly GCA_038442645.1). Lineage (NCBI taxonomy): Eukaryota > Viridiplantae > Streptophyta > Magnoliopsida > Asparagales > Asparagaceae > Agave > Agave tequilana. Next base: position 111,092 of record JAVJIF010012031.1, on the reverse strand, counting down.
TAGAAGTTTGGCCTTGTGGCCGAATTTTCGGCAGCCAGCCGAACTCTGGTAAGCGTTTGACCAGGAATCTTTCAGGTGTAAACTTTTCAAATTATCTGTTTTTCTGGATCTGTTTCCGAGATATGTGGTTTTCAAAATTGTTATTTTGTGATAAATAAAGATCTTGATTTAAATATCGATTTCTTTTTCAAATTTGAAAATTTTGGGGTGATTCTTAATCCTGATTTTATGCATGAGGACATAGCACAATTTAGGCATGGGGGTAGGGGTTCGGTCAAATCTTTGAATTTTTTTGAATTTTTTTGAAATCTTTCCTTAATTTTTTTAACTTTATCCTTTCCTTATTTTTATCTTCTTTATTTAATCCTATTCAAAAATCCAAAAAAAATTTTTGAAATTCAAATTTTAAATCTCCCTCATCTTTTTCCAAGAGCATTCAGTTTCCAACATCTCCTAGGATTCAAAATTTGAATTTGAAATTCATATGAAGGGTAGTCTTGGAATAATGGTACATACATTTCCTATATAAACTAACTTCAGCCTTCTTTTATTTCTCACAAATTAGAGTCCAACCTCTCAAACCAGAGCGTTCTACAGCCAGGAGAAAGAGTTCAAGAGACCTCGGCCGAAGTTCAGCTAGCCGACCTTTCAGCCAGGTAGCCGAATGTTTGGAGGATCTTTCCCCTGAATTCTTCAGGGACAGTAAGTGTTTTGTCTTCTATCTTTTGTAGTTCTTAGTTTTCTGTAAGTTCATCATGTCTAAGATCTTTGCTGAGCGTAATTTTTTTCTTGTATTTCAAGCATTTGGGATGTATTTTCTGGATCAAATAAGGGATATGAATTGGGATTATTTGTTGTATGCTAATACTTATGAATTTTATACTCCTGCCCTAGTACAAGAGTTTTATGATGGGTTTTCAGAAAATAACATTGATAGAAATCAAGGAATAATTGAAGTGAATTGGATAGGGGAGATGAAAATCTTACATTTACAAAATATTTCTGAACTAACTTGTATTCCTCTTGTGAAAAGAGGGACTCAAGAACCGGGGAATCTAGGAAACTACATTCACTTAATGGGAGAACATTGCAAGGTACCTCAAGGGGGAAGTATTAGCGCTAAAACATTATATAGGAATGTGTATACATTATGTAGATGGTTAAATTATAATGTCTTGGGTGTATCACATGTTTCATCTTTTTACAACCAAGTTTTACACATTACCTACATCTTGATGACTAAAGAAAAAGATTTTTTGTATGTGCTACACACTATTGGACACCATTGCACTAAAGATAAACGAAAGACCTTTTTGCCACTACCCATTCTTATCACACAAATTTGTAAGGAATTGATGCTTGAAGATGAATTTAATTATGTTATAAAAGATAAAATTAGTATTCAAGCTGAAACTATTTTTTCATCTTATGATGCTTTAGTGCAAATTGATTGGGTACCTTCCATGCTACAAGAACATGTCTTAGTTGCTTCATCATCATCCAATAAATAGAAAGAGAATGATGATGAATTCTTTAATCAACAACCTCACGAAGATAATCGTGCATTCATGCATTTAATTTGGGAGGGGATAAAAAGAACATACAAGTTGATAAAGGGAAAGGAGAAAAAAATTGAAGAGTCACATTTAGGAGGACACGTTCTGAAAGTGATAGTAGTACTATGGGAAAGAGAGGGAGGCATGCTTAAGAGAGTTGCATAATAGGATTTTTCTTTTGTTGGTTTTTCTTTCATTTCTTTCTTCATAAAAAAAAATTGCAGGAAGTTGACCTAGTTGTAAGGGATTTAGTAAGCATATAACTTGAATTGGATAAGATAGATCAATTTGATGGAATTTTAAAGTCTTTGAGTAGAGATGAAAAATTTTAAAATATTATTACCATCTAGAATTTGTTCATGTAAATATGCATCTATCTACACTTACACAATAGTTTAAACTTGGGATGATGAGGATAGCACAATACTAAATAATAATAAGAACCTTAACTATTGATTAGCTAGATGCTTTGGCCTCATGAAGCCTTGATATTTACGCGAAAAAATAGTTAGGTAAGAAATATATATATATATATATATATATATATATATATATATATATATATATATATATATATATATATATTAACAAGTCTAATGATCAATTAGTTAGGTATTTTGGCCTCAAGAAACCTTGATATTTATACGAAAGAGAATTAAATTGTTATATATATGAAAAAAAAAAAAGAAGTGCTTAAAGGACAACAAAGTGGTAATACTTCAAAACTTCTATATTATTAAAAAAATTAAGTATGTAGGTTTGAATCAAAATCCCAAGTTAAGAGCTATACACATTCATAAAGATGCATAAAATCAGAAAACTTAAGACGAATGGTGATATAAGCTAAGATTTGAAAATCTGTACAAAGTAGATGATAGAATTCTTGATAGGAGATTTAACTTGATAATGAGAGTTCATGATAACTAGAGAATTTATACATTAGTGATGCTTACCACTCCAAAAATATTTTGTCTTTCTTTATTTTTATCTTTCTTTTTTATTTTCTTTATTTTTGGTTATCTTTATTTTTGGTTATCCTTTTTATCTTAATTTCTTCTCATCTTTTTAGATTCTTTCACCGAATTTTATAGGTGTAATTCATTGAATAGTTTTGAAGAATTTAGACATTCTTATGATTAATAAGTAATTAGTGCCACTTCAAGTCTTGCCCTAACCTATTGGATGGGCTTGAAGAGTTGTAGTTATCTTATAGTTATAGTTAAGTCTTTTTTGATCAAATACTTTCTACTCTTTTGTCACTTTCTTTGTTTTCTGCCCAAAAATCTGCTTTTGAAGTAAATATCTAAAATAAAGTTTGGTTTCCTTAATGTACATATTAACTCACAACTTATAACTCATTCGATTAAGCTTTTGCCCATATTAAATGATCTTCTAATATGATATCGGAACTTAAGATCTCATTTGAATTTCATCATTTGTGTAGTAAACTATATCTATTTATTTTCATTTATTTTTGTTTTTCCAACAAGTTATGCTTAAGCAAAGCAACGCATAAATAATTAATATAAATTATATAATTATCCGAATTTCTATATTTAAAAACATATAGGCATCCAATTGGCTTGTACTTGACTTGGCCAAAAAAAGATATGCAAGCACAATATTGTGGCTTCCACCATAATTATCTTGGTAAACAAAGTATCAATATATAGCGATGTGTTTTCTTTTTTCCCCTTTTCATGGTAAATGATACACCTAGCGAAAGGTGAATTTTTTTTTTTTCTTTTCCTTTTCCTCCTCTGATGACTTGCAAAACTAAAGTTTAACAGTCCTTATGGAGGTGACAAGTTGGACAATTTCTCTTCTCCAAACAAAATTCATCTTTTCTTCTCTTCGTGGTGAAAATGAAATCTTCTTTTAGGATGGCTCACGCTTCATGAGCTGGTTTTGTTAGCTAGTAATTGCAAATTATCAACCTAAACATTCAACAAATCTTTTTTCCTTTCATTTTCTTTTGGATTGAAATGTGCGGTTATTTCAACACGCCTTATTGCTAAGAATATCTGTCATTGTTGGTGTGACATTTGAATGAACAACGCCACCAGGTCAATTACTCTATTCTCCTCGCCACGGCTCTACAATTTTGATGTAATAACAGAGACAGTAATTTGGTGTCATTCACCAAAAAGAAAACCACATATAAAAGTATTATCCTCAGTTCTCACAACACATTTATTATACACACTTGATATGCATGGTCACGTTGTGCGCAAGAATGACGCATACAAATCAAGAAATGGTCCACATATTGACTTTCATGGTTCAAAAAACATTAATGCCTAAATCTTTTTAATGGAGGCCTGAATCTCTGACAGGTGCATAAAGACAATGTAGCAGTTGTACTATTAATTGATATTAGAAGTATTACTGAAATGTGACACATCACCTAATGTAGGTCTTTGGGCGTGATTTTTCTCCTCTCGTGTTTACACTTTACAGTGGACAACTTTGATTGTAACTTGAGCTCATTGTTAATGTCTCAATTTGTATCTTTTTGACTTCACCATGGCTTGAACTATTATTAACCAATGAAACAAAGAAGCAGATGTTATTTGGTTTCGTGAAATTGACAAGAGAACAATCTTAATTTAAGGACATATTCTTCGCAGAATGGCGAAAGAGGTAAAAGAAGGGAGGAGCACGAGATTTTGACAGAATTTGTCTTTAAACAAAGAACAGCAAAAAAACACACAGGCAAAGTTTCCTGATAAACTAAGATTGGTGGAAGGTCGGCATACAAGTTAATCTCTTTCTCCACAGCTCAAACCTAAAAGTAATTTGAAGTCCAAATAAGAGAATAATGTACGCAGCATAATTACGCTGACTGATAACTGCTTGTCTTACAAGTAGGACCGGGGTTAAAGATTGGTATGTACGAAATAATGTGGGGTTTGGTTGAAGTATTTGAAGTTTTTCCAACATCTCAACAAGAAATTGGCTAAGACCTAAGCTCCATGTGGACCAGTGTTGTTACATCACTGTTATTAATCTGAAAATGTAAGCAAGAGTTATCAGAATTAAGTTTTTATTTTTACTGGATAATAACTAACATAAACACGTTTAGCTTTAGAGTTAAGTTTTCTTAACGTAGTTAAGTCTCTAAACTCCAAGAGTTCAATAAAAGTCTATTTAGCTAATATTTATAGAGTAATAAATTGTAATTAGTTATCGAAATTGGTAATTTCCGGGGAGTTATCCGCGCATCAAAATTAGGGAGCTTGATAGACGAATCTCAGATCAAACCAAAACACAAAGATTTATGTGGAAACTCTAAAGGGAAAAATCACGGATAGAGAGAGAGAGGATTCCATTATAATTCAAGGAAAATTATAATGGTGATCTCCCTATCTCATGCGCTAGGGCTTCTGGGTTATGTTGATCCTCTCTCTTTTCGTTAGAAGGGGTCTACTATTTATACATGTGGGTATTTTTTGTAGATAAGATTACAGAGTCCAGTTGTACTTGATTATCTATTCTATCTCAACTGCTTATCTTGGAGGCGGTTGGAGCTAAACATCCTCATTTGAATTGACAACGCACATGTTCTTCTATATCCCGGGTTCTTCGTCAGTTGTAAATATGATTAATCCACTCTGCTAGGTTCAAATGTAGACTAGGCTTGAAGAAAGAGGTCCTTGCAACCGGCCCTATCTCTAATCTTCCAACTACTTGAACTGCTCAGAGCTTGAATGGGACTGAAACTCTCCTTCAAAGGTTCTGTAGAGGGCTACATGTCATGCATCCGCCCAGGGATTGGATGGACATGTGTCGTGATCTCGAGGGGTCGGAAACTGACCACTATAGATGCCCCTCTGCTTCTCTATTTTGCATGAGGTCGGGAAACGGCCCCGGGAGTTGTGTGCTCCTGGGGAGTCCAAGAGAAAAGAAGGGGAGCAGACTTCTTGAGCTTGAATTTAGGATGTGTGTGTCGCTTCAACTTTGTTTTTTTTTGTGGCGTGTCTCTACAGGCTGGTAAAGCTTTAAATGTGTGTCCCATCAGATGTTGCATTGCTCAGATAACAGTCACTTTTTGAAGGGGCGCAGCGCTCAAGGCTAGGGCGATGATCAAGCGCGATGACTCAGATCTGGTCCTTGAGAACACGTGTAAGCTTTTGATTAGATGGCTGCTCGAGTTTAGTGCCGCGAATCGAGTGTGAGGTTCGGATTAGAACCATGGTGACATGTTTAGGCTACTGATCAAGTGGTTGCTGATGATTTGAGGGTTAAAATCATCTCTCTCTCCTCTCTCTCTCTCTCTCTCTCTCTCTCTCTCTCTCTCGTCTTCATGGGAATTTGAAATTTTGAAAGTAGACTATTGGGCTCCCTTGCTATCTATAAGTAGGGCAAAACTTTGAGGGGAGATCTGTGCTGCTGCTTGAAAACTCCTTGCTTTCAAGATTTTTCCTTTTTTTTAGGTGGTGATGTCTTCTTTCTTCTTCGTCCGGTGGAGGAAGGAGAGAGGATGGAGACAGTTGCTACCCTCCTGATGCTTAGGAGAATGTCATATTTTGTGATGGGCCCGTCAAGTCAATTTTCACGATGCAGCCCTATTGTCAGGAAGGATAGGCAAGATTCTTTCTTGGTCTAGTCAGTCTGTATGGGCTTTCATCAAATCAGGCCGGGATGGAGTTGGGGCCAGACACTTCTCTTTTTTTATAGCGTGAAAAAGGTGGTGCACAAGGCATGCTTGTAAAAGTTCACCTAGAGGGGGAGGGGGGAATATGTGATATTCTAATCAAATACGAAAAAGTAACAATTAAAATGAACAGCGAAATGGTCAACTCAGAAACAAGAAGTGAAGCCGGATTCTCAATTAAGGGCTCTAGAACTTCTCTAAATTTCTCTTGATTAAGAGTTGAGGTGCACAATTATCTTCTTACTTGAATGATAAAAACCGACAAGTATGAATGATACAAGCAATATATAGCAAGTAGAGTAAAGTACAAAAGCAATAACACAAGTATAAGCAATATAGAAGGAGTAGAGTGAGAGAAATGGCAATCACAAATAAAAAAAATTGTTTTGAGGTCTGAGCAACTCGTTCTACATCCATGCCTTCACCGCGTGAAGAATTTTCACTATCCATATAGCATCTCCACAAAGGAACTACAATGGTCTACACAAGACCTGAAGTTACAAATCCAATTTTCAATTTTCTATGCAAAAGTTAGAACCAAGCCACTGAATTTTATAAGCTCTTGGTGACCACAAAGATCACAAACTCTCTCTTTACAACTTTCTAAATTATAGAACAGAGAAATGAAGATCAAAAAGTTTATGTGAGAGACAATTCAATTTAAAAAAAAAATGAATTTGAGAGCTTAAAACTTGTAAAAATTGATTTGAAATTGAGAGCTCTTAAAACTAGAAAGTAGAAATTTTTCAAAAGTTTCTCTTTGAATAAAACTTGATTTTTTCAATAAACTTGTTAATAATCCGTTATAAATGAATCATATATATCAGCAATAGGAAAAAGTCATTGAAGGTCTAAATCAGGATATGAGGTGGGTGATTAGACCCAAAAACTGCAAAACTACCCATTAGAGAAAAGTCAAAGATGAATCAGATTTGAAAACTAGTCGTTTCCATAGCAGAGATAAGTTATCGGTTGACTAACTGGTAGACCGGAAGGCCAGTTGAAAACTAGCCATTTCCTATCGGTCGACCGCCCGGTCGATCGAGCCTCCAGTAATAACTAAGGGTTTTTAAAACTCTTCAGTAGATCGACTGCCAGGTCGACCGAAACAAGAAACAGGGAGCGGAAAGGTTTGGCGGTCGACCGGTCGGTCGATCGGCAAACGTGAACAAACAGTCTGTGCATAAACAATCGACCGAGCGCTGTGCAATTCCTTTGCACATAGGGCGGTCAACTAGTCGGTCAACTGACCTGCCCCAAAAACTATTATAAATTATGTTTTTGAAATAGAACTTATTTTTTAAATAAATTATATATGTTTAAAATTAGTTTTGGTAACATATAGGTTATGAGATGCATGTATATAAGTGGATAAAAAATTTTAGAAAATATTGATCATGTATCAATAAACATTTTTGAGAAACATGTTTAAACACCAAAAATCAAAAACTAAATATTGAAATCTTTTATGTGTGTGTATTCTTGAGCATTAATTCAACACCTGCACTTAAACTTTCTAAGTTCTTACATAGGTTCTTCAAGTCCTCTAGTTTCTTTCAAGTGGGCTTCTCCAAAATTCATGCGTTGATCGTTCGAGCTTGAATCCCATACTTGAGTCAAATTGAGCATTTCAACACCTTCCTTTTAAAGAAGAATAAAATCTAAATCTTTTGAACCCTAAAAAACTTAAACACACTTGAACTTGATTAATACCTCATGACTACATGAGTTTTCTAATCTTCAAAATAAGAAACCGGTGTATTTGTAACCTTAGGCCAACAATCCCTCCCTTTTTGATGACAAAGCATGTAAGTTATTTATCAAAAAAAAAAGTGAAGAGCTTGAAAAGTTTCTCCTCAAATTATGCTTATTTGAAATCAAATTCAATATGAGTAAAAGATTTTGTCAATATAATCAAGTTACATGCATGCATATATGGAAAGTTTAATAATTTAGAACAATTTGCATAAATATCTATGCATCCATCCATGCCTCCTCCTACAAACAAAATATGCAACAAAGTAAAGAGTGGTTAACTAACTATTGCATAAAATATGGGTAAATGTATTTAAGACATTTAAAACAAAATAATAACTCAACACAATTCTTCTCTCTTTTTGTCATACATCAAAAATGAGCAAATTTTGAAAGTCTTGATACCAATTGAAAAATAATTTAAAGTCATGTTAACTCATTGAAATAAACATTGATATTTGAAAGAAATACCAATTGGAAAATAAGTAAAAGAAATATCAATACCAATTGAAAGATACCAATTTAGAGTTAAAAAAATTCTAAGCTTAGAAATCATGAATCCATCATGCAAACATCTAATTCACCACAAATAAAAAAATCTATTATAATCAAGTGGTTTGTAAAAATATCAGCCAACTAAAAATCGGTAGAAACATAATCAATTTTAATAACGTCTTTCTCATAATAATCTCTAAGAAAGTGATATCAAATCTCTTTATACTTGGTCTTACTATTTTGATTTACATTCTTGGTCATATGAATAGTACTAGTATTATCACCAAATATTTTAATATGATCATAATGTAAATCATAATCAAGGTGAGTATGTTTCATCCAAAAGATTTGTGAACAACATACCCTGACAGCAACATATTCCACCTCGGTGGTTGAGAGGGCCATGGAATTTTGTTTCTTGGAAGACCGTGAACCAAAATAATTTCCTAAAAATTACAAGTTTCACTAGTACTCTTCCTATCGCTCTATAACCGGCATAGTCGGTAACCGTATAACTCGTCATAGAAAATTGTTCGAGTTTCGGATACAATAAACCCATTCCAATGGTGCTCTTAAAATATTAAATAATACATTTTACCACAAATGAGACTTTTAAGAAAAGATTGAAATCAAACAGACAAATAAACACTAAATATAATGTTCGACCTGAAATCTCCTGGAGGGGGTGAATTGGTGATGGCTAAAAATCTATGACAAATAATGCGGAATTAAAACAACGAACGTAGTCTAGCAAAACAAATAGCAAGAAACAATCCACACAATAATTAAACACAAGATACAGCTAGCAAGATATAAAATGAGTGAGTTGAGGCGGGGGGGAGAGAGAGAGAGCAATCACAAATGCGGGAATATATTTCAAGGTTCAAGTCACTACTCTACGTCCCCGTCTTCACGTAATGATGGATTTTTACTATGATTTGATCCCGCGAGATCACCAACGCTACATGTTCCCACAAGAACTAAGGGACCCGCAAGTCCTCTCACTCAGTGTTGCAACACCTATATTCACGAACCCTGAAGCTCGTTTAAGGCTGCAAACTCTACTGATTACAAGAAATGGAGTAATCTCTCTCAGATCACCAAATAGCTCACAATAGAACCAAGGTAAGGATTTGAAGCTCAAAGATTGAATGTGAGTGAAGAAAGAAAGGTTGAAAATACTTGGACGTGGAATTTGGGCTCAAACTAAAATTCTTTTGAAAATTCTCAATAAAATGATTGAAATTCTTTAAGAATATGTTTAGCAAAGGTTCTTAGGTTTTTTCTATAGTCCTCCTATTTATATTGGGTCAAAATAGTAAAGAGAAACTCAAAATAGTCATTAAGACTTAATCAGAAAAGGCAAATTAAAAAAAAATAGCCGATTAAGCTTAATATGGGAATTAACAGTCTGTTAGTCGACCACCAATGGTCAAACTTCTGACCAGTGGGGATCGCGATCTACCGGGCGATCGACGAATCTAATAGAGAGTTCTGTGAGTCTCAATCGGTCAACCACTTGATCTGCCGATAATGCCAAGCAGAACTAACCCTAGCATGAGATCGACCACTCAGTTGATCGACGTGAACAAGTCTTTACTGCATGTGGAGCAAAATCGATCGACCGCTCGATCGACTGATAGAGCAAATAGCTCTGTAGGTCAGTCGACTGGACGGTCGACCGGCCAAAGATGAAGTAGAGGAAATATTTGGAAATACACTATCTTTTTCATCAAAACATTTTAATGTCTCTTTTAAAAGTAAAGTTCATGGATATATTTGAGGCTCAAATATGCATGATCCTAGATCAAACAAAAGGTAAAGAATAGAACTTGTTTTTGAAAGAAAGAATTTTTTTTATTATAAATATGCTTTTCAAAAATAGTCTTGAAAATGATTTAAACTTATTGAAATTCTTTTCATGAATTATATAAATGAAAACACAATAAACATTCTATGTGTGTGAATCTCTTAAGCTCAAAGCTCTAAATTTGGTTTTAATAAATCTAAATCTTACATGGATAAATAAAGAGAGATAAATCTTCTTTGTTGCTTCAATCTTTGCAACGCTCACAATCCCTTGAGCTTGACTCCAAACTTTAGTGCTGTGATTTATCTTGATGCTTGAGCTCTTGGATCACTTTATAGTTAGCTAATATATGAGTCTTTTGGAGAGGCTAAACATATGATTGAATTACTCTTTAAAACTCTGAAACTTATATAAACACAAATTCATTAGTAAAAATAAATTTATAAGATTATCATCATCAAAACTAGGGTGATTGGTCTATGGGCCAACAATCTCCCATTTTTTGATGATGACAAAACTCATGGAGTTATTTTAAATAAATTGTAAAAGAGGATTCAAGTGAAGTTGTCATGCCCCACAACCATAATACATTAAAAAGGTATTGGACGAGAGTCGACGACATATTTTTCAACAAATACGTTAAGCCTTAGTACATTAAATCAAATTCAAGGTCTTCAGTTATTCCAGCTTAAAAGAAATCAAGTACATAATATCACCAAAAGTTTCACTTATTACGATATAATAGAAAATAGAAAATAGAACCATAAAAGTTTCTCACATAATGAGAATGCTAACTACCTACTTGAGACCTACGATATACTCGAAGTACTTCTAATTCTGTAGAGTCTCTGGATTAGAACCTGAGCAAACCAACTCAGGGTCATCAATAGTAACCTGAGTGATAAAATGTGGGCTAAAAAAAACATGCAAAAATAACAACAACATGCATAACTAAGTATAGTTTATCATACTAATAATTAGCATATTAGAACCATTTTAAAGCACAGTAATATACACCACATAACCATTTATAAAATATAATCTGTCCAATATAGAGTCATGTTGTTAAGATGTCTGTGTATATCTATTCTTAATGTCTTGTTGTTTGAAACTGATAGTTGGAGACGGTAATTTGTGTTTTAGGTGGGTTTCGTATGTATCCGGAACCATGGTCTAATCACCTGGCACTGAACCAGGTCCTACCACTAGGTAGTCAATAACAATAACAATAACAATGAGAATAATACGGGATGTCAGTCATCCCCCGGAATCCTGCAGTGGAACCATCTTTTGGCTGCGCAACCTATATCCTAAATCCACCTAAAATACTAATACCGTCTCCTTTATCAATTTTTTCATCCTCAGGTGTAAGTTATCTAATGATTATGTCACCTAAGTTACTGGGTATGAATAATAACAATAACAATGGCTATATGACAATAAAACAATATCTTACCTAGTGACTATGGTAACATGATCCCTTTTTCCAGTGTTCTTATAATCTAATACAATATGGCAATTTCTACTATAAAGTCAATATATAATATAAGAATCCAGTATCGCATTCCTTTTCCTACAATTTCAACAGTTTTAATTACTTTTAAATATTTTCCAAATAAATGACAATTTCACAATTTAAACAATTTCTACTTCTACTAAATAATTCAAATGAATTCCAATCAAGAGGAATTTAATGATTTCAGAAAAATTAATAATCTTTTTTTTACAACACCAATATTTTATAATCTTATAAACTTCCAAATAAATTTCTAAACTCTAGGAAATTCAATAATCAATTTACTAAACTAACCATTCAATAATGGCGACAATAGACATCCCAAAATAAACAAAATGATATATATATATATATATATATATATATATTATATATATATATATATATATATATATATATATATATATATATATATATATATATATATATAATATATATATATATATATGCAGTGAGTAAAAGAACACTCACCTGGGCTTATCACGACTCCAAATACCAGTTTCTGTAATACGAAAAAATCTACATTAAATGCATTAGAATTAGAAATTGATCGAATTTTACATAAGATATCCTATTCGAGATTTCCTAGTGCTTAATTAAAAACAAATGGTTCAGATCTTAGAATAAGGTTGTATTGATGCATTAAGTTTATTGGATTTATTTAGATTTTATTTCCCGACTTTTGTTAGGTTTAAATGGTTAAAAATATGAAAATTTCTAAACGGGTCTGAATGTTGCAATAGCGGGTTTTAAGTTTGAATAAAGTGATTAGTCCAATATGACCTATTTATATTACGAAAATTTTACAGTACATAATAGGGGTCATCTAAATTTTTATTCCTATTTTTATTTATTTTTTAAAATTTTTATCTAGTCAATTTAATTATTTTTCAATAAGTTAGCGGGTCTATTTTTGCATTTGGGTCGGGTTCAAACTGATAAGATCCAAAATCAGTGGGCTGGGCTGGTTATGGGCCTGACAACCAAGCGCGGCTGCTATCTGCACTTGTACCTGGGCGGCTGGCCCATGGCCCTGCTCTCGGCCTAACCGAGAGCAGGCCAAAAAAAATTTTCCTTTCTGCTGGGCCCAGTGGCGCCAGACCACTGGGCCTAGCCTTACCCAATGCGGGTCTGCGCCCGGCTCGGGCACATCCCGGCTACACAGACCCCTTGCGGGTCTCTGTGCAGCTAAGCTGCTCTCAGCCAATGGCCAAGAGCAGACAGCCTTAAATTTTTTTAATATTCCAGCAATTTTGTTTAAAAAAATTTCTATAATTTAATTAGTGTATTGATATATTACCTATACATTTTATTTAGATTAATGGGTAAGGTTCTTGATAAAAAAAATAGGTTCATGGAAGGGAAAAAATCCAACATAGTATTTCAATTAAATAAAATTGTAATTTAACCAATTTATTTTATCTAGATCATGGAGATGCTATCTCAATAAATTTTAATTCACATAAATTATTTATCTAATCTTTGGATGAGATTAAAATTTCATGTAAAGGGAAAATTAGACATGGTATTTTAAAAAATCTTAATTCATATAATCTACTTTATCTAGATCATGGTTGAGATTACAATTCCATAAAAAAGAGATTTTTTTAAAAACATGATATCTCAAAAGTTTCTTAACAAAATCATGTTATTAATTGGGTGAGTTTCTATATGGGAATTCATAAAAAGAATTAACAATATAAAAATTTGCTAGTTATTAATTACTTACTTGGATTGATCCCGTAGCTTGCTCCTCAGTCTTCACGCTCCAAGCACATTCCCCAATCACGTTGGTTTCCAAGGAGAGATGTGAGAAAATTTGGATTTGGGATCTGAGTTCTTTCTTCTGTCTTACTTTCTTTGTTTTTCTTAAAAGGCAAGAGGAGATGTATTACATTGATATATTATGGTGAGATCTTTAGGTTAGGATTTTGAGCATGAAGGTTTTAATAAAAAAATCAGGCTGTTAAGATAAAGAACAATAAAGATCTCATGAGATTTTTTAATTAATTTGAAATTTAAATTTGACTTTAGCTTTGTTTAAATAAATTAGATCACTTATATAATCACACGCCAATGTGGCATTATGTTTTATATTAGGATTTGGTATAGGGGAACATGAGTTCGAATCCTGGCATAAACAAGTTAAGCACACAAATACATTTTATTATTATTACTATTTTTTTAAATTAATTATTTTATTTTATTTTATTATGCGTATTGCACAACAAGAGTATTATAGAAGCTCCCCATAAACAATGCAACACGTGCATATATCAAATATGATAATTACGCTCAATGCAATAATTTAAAGCATACATATAGGATAGTTAACATATAAGCTCTATGCAACACATTCATGCATATAATGATATAGATATACAAAATAGTATGCACAAATGATTCCCTCCAACCATCCAAACCACCAACCTCCAAATAAAAAAGGCAATGGGTGATTACCTATGAAACTATATAAGAAAAGTGCATATAAAAAAATATATCATGGCCAACAAACAAAAAAATTATGAAACCATCGAAACTTACCAATCTAAAAATATCTAAAAACATATAATATGAATAAGCATCACATAGAGCAAAAACTATATCATAGCCAACAAATAAAAACTATATCAAGATCATAACTAATATATCTAACAAAGACCATATCACACCAAAGTCATAATCACAATCCATTACATCACAACCCAAATAGTTCCACGAGTATACGAGTTTAATACAACAAGAGTTTTCAAGTACTGAACCAAAATACAGAAAATACTGAAAACACAAAATAACTCCTAGCATCTTCAAATCTCTATAGCTTCTTCTCCCCCTTTTTATCAACATCAAAAAGATGGGAAACAAGGAGCAGCTCACTCGTCCAGGATATCCCGAATGAAATCCTTGTCGGCGTAAAGAGAATCATCGGGCTCATGGATGATCAGATGATACATGCCAATAAGCTCATAAGACACGACCCAGGGCTTGAAGGGAGGACCCTCACCACGAAGAAAACGAGTGTAACCAGAAGGCATGGGCTGAGGCCACTCATGCTGAACAAAGGAATAGTCCTCACAAGATTGATAATATCGCTTTGCAGAACAAACATAAGCGATAATATTCTTAATCTCTTCCTTGTCGCCAATCTTCAATGTATCCTCTGATTGCCTCTGGGACATAGCAGTCATCAGGTTCATTAGGGCAGCGTAGGGCTCTACAGAAGAAGAGGAAAAACTAGAGGCAAGCTGATGGGAAGGCAGAGTAAGAAAGGGATGAGCATGAGCTCAAGTCCCAGATTGTATCCTCTTTAAAAAAGTACAATCAATATCAATGAAAGAAGGATATGCAGTATCACTGGAGATGTCAATCTTGAAGTATATGACAAGATGAGTAATAATCATTTCGTAGAGGAGATTTCTATTCAGAATCATAAGATGCTCAGATAGCATAAAGTTTATGATGAGCTTGGGGATATTGACTCTAATTCCTTTCAGGAGGCAATAAATCAGAAGAGGTGCATACCCCCAAGCATGATTGTACTCACCTGATTTAGATAGAAGATTGAAAAACAAAATCTTAGCCAGACTTGGGCAGTGCGAATATAATATTTCACTTGCTCATTCTTAACTCAGCCAATATCATCGTTACGCAACAATCGGGATCCGATGAGAGCAGACTCACTGTCGGGAAATTCAAAATCATCGAAGTCAAAATAAAAAATATCAACACCCTCATATGATAAATGAAGAATTCGAGTGAATCTTCAAGTAAGATGTCTATATTAAAATTCTTGACTCGAGAATGGATAATGTTTTCATGATGTAGAACATCTAGACTAGTTTGGGATAGACCTGCTCTTTGATAGAGATGAAAAATTCTAAGGAATTTGCCCTAAGAATGATAGCATGGTTTAGGTGCTCAAAGTCAACAAGCACCACAAGTCACCCTAAAATGATTTGTTTCTTAGAAAAAATGGAATGCTTATATCTAGCATTCTCAGATTCAAAAGGGCCATGAGAGGATGATTTGGGTCTAGAGTCAGTTTTCTTTGATTTCTCAGGTTTATCATGCCTAGTCTTTTTCAGACATGGTAAAGGATGAAAAATTGACAGAAAATTATACTAAAAAGATATTAAAATTTGAAAGAGATTGACTTTAAGAAAATATACCCAAATTAAGATGAAATAGCTTTCACAAAATGGTTCCAAATGAAGATCCCAAGTCCAATTGATGATTTCTTGAATAAATTTTGAGGATTAATGGTTCAATTAGAAGATTTGAGAAGTTGGGTGAAAGAGGATGCTGACAGAGAATGGGAAGAGGAAGAGAGAAATAAAAATAGGGTTTTGGAAAACAATATTTAAAACACCAAAATCGACTGTCGATCGAGCAGTTGACCGACCCCATTTATACTGCAGTTTTGCAGTTCACTGCGGTCAACTGTACGATCTACCGATAAACCCCGAGAGAAAATATTGCATCCAAAATTGATCGACCGGACGGTCTACCGACAAAACCAGTAACCTCTGATGAAGCTCCCTCGGTCGATCGGTCGGTTGACCGAACAATCCAGTAAGTCCTGACAGACTCACTCGGTCGACCAGGACTGCCCCATAAGCCAAAAAAATTTTGAATATTGAAATCATAAATCTGATTTTTTTTGAAATAAACTTGTCAAGTAATTTTGTAAAATCATATATATTGTATGAAAGCATTTTGAAAGATTATTTACTCCAACAAAAATTATTAGAATAATTTTACAAATAATTTGTTAAAAAATAATCAAAAAATACTTATGAAAATCATACATATATTTAAATCATAAATTAAGCCAATAAAAAAACTAATAAATGAAGCCGTATACCCTTGATGGTCTCTGAACTTCTGCTCATCATTTCTCTAAACTAAGAGTTGAGATGCACAATTGCTTTTTTATTTTTCTACTTAATGATGTAAATAATTTCATAGAAAATTTTCAAAAATACTTGTATATGTTTATATAAAAATACAAGCATATATGATAACCATTACTCTCATAGACATAATGCATAGAAAACACAAGTGAAGTCTATGTTATCATCATGTATGCATTCTATATAAACAATCATAAAGTCATATTAGAAGAAATTGAAATATGCTATTACATGAACAATTTAAATCAGCTAAATTATTTGGATTCAACCAATTACACATACATGTAAGATGTCAATCAACTCATCTTATCTAAGCATGTATAACATGTATAGAGTCCAGACTAACTAACATGAACATGTAAGCAATATAATCTTAAAACAAGTGGAGATGTTACCGATAAAAATTAAGCAAGCAATCTCCATTTACAAATGGTGGTATTCTTTCACCTTACTTTTTGATAGTGATGCATCAAATTGGTATGTCCTTCAAACTTCAAATTCAATTACCCCTAAGGTACCACCTCCCCCTAAGTATTGGAGGAGAACACAACTACATCAATTAAATTCGATGTATTCTTCAGCCCATATCTTCTTGGATTCTTGCGGGTTAGTATTTTCTCGAACCTAAATATTTTTATTCTTCATATTCAATCTAAAATAGCAAAATTGTGCAAAATGGCCTTTGCGGCTACAATGTGTACAAGTGTACACCTTACCATACAAATAAGCATGTGAGTGTTGTGCTTTGTGTACATATTTGGTGTATGCTCGTGAAGTGTGTTTCTGTTGCGTTTTGCCCTTTGGAAATATAGAACTAATCTTACTCATATTAAAAGCACACTTCTTTAAAGTAGAATTCAAAACATCAATTCTATTTTGAATACTCACAAATTCATTTTTATCAAAAGCAATATTAGGGCTTTTACGCTTGCAAATATGTTTGTGGTCATTAAAATCTTTTTTGATCTTTTCAAAATAAATTGATAAATCATTCTTTTCCTTGAAAATAATATCCAATTTATTTTTCTAAAGTTCATTTTTCTTTTTCAACTTCTTGTTTTGAATTTTTGAAATTTCATAACGCTTTACCAATTCTTCAGAAAATCTGACAAGTTCATCCATAGTAAAATCATCTTCATCGAGAGAGATTTCAAAAGATATCTTAGTGGGGTCATCCCCATTTGTCATGAAGCAAACATTTACGGTATCAATATTCTATTTCTGAGTCATCCAATGTGGCTACCATGGCCTTCTTCTTGTGTATTTTTTTTGAGGAGGCCGCTTGTAGAGAGGGACAATTAGCAATTAAATGTCCCATCTTCTTGCAATGAAAGCACAGACCCATCTCCTCTCTCTTCATTTCATTTCTTCCTTGTGGTCTTGATCTTCGATAGTTGTTCATTCTCCCTTTTTGTAGAATATTTTGCCAATATTTCGAGCTAGTATGGCAAAAGCTTCTTCTTCATTCTCATCCATGCAATCATCTTCCTCTGATATGGATGGGGATGCTCTAAAAGCGATAGTTTTCTTCTTTGGAGGATTTCTTTCATCTCGTACCTTCATCTCCATCTCATGAGTCTTGAGATTTCTGATGAAGCTGGGAAGTCCATCTCCTTTTGATAGTTGAGCACTTTTACAGTTGTAGCTTTTGTTTTTCAAGATTTGAGAAAAGCTCTAATTACCTTCCTAATCTTTTAGTTTTGTCGATGGTATTACCTACGGAAGATAGTCCGTTAGTAATTTTGGTAAATCAAGTAAGCATTTCATCAATACTTTCACTTTTAAGCATATAAAAGTTCTCATATTGAGAACGAAGTAGATCAATCTTGGACTACTTAACTTGAGAGGTATCCTCATGAGTAACAATTAAATCATTCAACACTTCATATGCGGACTTGGAATTAATCACACGAGATAAATCATCATCATTTAATGCTTGTGTAAGTGCATATTTGCCTTAGTACTGGCCTCATAGTCCTTAGCAGTAGCCTCAGACCATGTATCCTCATCACAGGGAGGTTCTACAAGTTCTTTAGTGATGACTTTAGCAACCCTAGATCCTAGAGACTTGAGGAATAAGATCATCTTCATTTTCCAAATAGAAAAATGATCTAAACTTTTTGAAATTCTAAACTTTTTAAAATTCTTTTCAAGAATTTAGAAACAAAAACACAATAAACATTCTCTGTGTGTGAATCTCTTGAGCTATAAAACCTCTAAACTTGGTTTTAACAAATCTAAATCTTACATAGATAAATAAAGAGAAGTAAATTTTTCTGACTGCTTCAATCCTACAATGTTCACGATCTCTTAAGCTTGATTGTAAACTTGAGTGCTATGATTTATCTTGATGCTTGAGCTCTTGGATCACTTTATAGTTAGCATCAAAACACGTGAGTCTTTTGGAAAAGCTAAGCATATAATTAAAATACTCTTTAAAAACCTGAAATTTGTATAAACTCAAATTCATTAGAATAAATAACTATATGAGATTATAATCATCAAAACTATGGTGAACAGGCTTTGGGACAACACAGCCTACTCCCCATCAAGTAAAGCAAACTATCAGTCATGCTACAGTGGAGTTTAATTTCAGTGTTTTTACCTTATTCATCCTTATCAAGCTTGATTGTTGTAGCCATAGGAGTTTTACTAGTCTTCGCATCTTCTATTTCAAACTTCTTGATAAGTTCTCTTGTATACTTGGCTTGATTAACGAAGATCCCATCACCGATTTGTTTGATTAGGAGTCCAAGGAAATAGTTGAGCTCTCCCATTATAGTCATTTCAAACTCTTCCTTCATGCATGATTCAGAATTCTTGCATAGAATTTCATTAGTAGATCCAAAAATGATATCATCAACATATATTTGCATGATCATGCATATATTTTAATATTTTTATCATTACAATCTTATATTTATTTCGTAATAAAGCCTATATTTAACTTGTCTTAATTCTCTTAATTATGCAGGTGTGATTAATGGGGAGAGAGAGGAGATCATCACAAATCTAGCCCAACTAATTGGATTTTTGAATATTTAGTCTTAAAAGAGGATTGGAATGAATACACAGAAGATCGCAACTCCAAAACTAAAAAAAATCAACTGAAGATCAAAGTGTACAGGAGAGCGACGGCGCTGCCCCTGGATCTAGCTCAACGGCCAGATCCAGGATGCAAGAATTTTACTCAGTTTGTCTGTTAGGGGAGCATTTGCTCCCCCTATCCTCGTACACTCTCCCCTATCTTTTTTTGGCTGTAAATACTGCATTTTTTAGAGAAGGGACAAAGATTAGAATTAAGTTTTGCTTTATTCTAGGCTAAGATTTTTGTTAGCTAGTTGCAAGTATTTGTAATTTTCATTTCTAGTTTTCATTCGAGTTTGGTTCAGCAACAATTGAGAGAGAGAAAGAGTGTTGTAATCGAAGTTTGAAGTGACATTAATGAAGATTCAATGGGCTTATCTCCACCTCATGTTTGCCGAAATGTCTTATATTATTGCCTCTTCTTATTTATGTTGATTATGAGTAGTTAATTCAGTTTTTGGGCTCACTATTCTTTCTCTTTTATAAGTATTATTTTTGACCGATTTCTGTGAAAAGGAACCCAATGGAATTATATAAATGCCTAAATTAAGCTTTGCATATTTAGGAGTGTTCTTTAAGGCACATGAGAATGGGTTTGAATTTATTTTAATCTTCATTTTTAAAAATAATTCTTAAACTAGTTTTTTTTTCATACTTGAGAAAATCTTGATGATTTAACATTCCATTTAAGAACAGTTTTAAAAATAAGTAAACTTTTCTAAAATTCATCTTATCTATTTTGCTTGAATGATTCAAAAATCAAGTTTTAACTACGGCCTATGATTTATTTGAGGCATCAACACCTTCAAAAGAAAAACACATAGCTAAGTAATAGAATAATGATACCAGATTTCTTCTCTTTATAAAAAATACAAACTCTCTCTTTTAAAACAAACAAACTCTCAATCTCACCATCTTCATTTTGTTTTCTTCTAAAAAAATGGAACATAAACTTGTTTTTGAAACAAAAATATCGAAATGTTTTCATCGCATCTCTCTTCGTGGACATGACCCGTTAGCCTGAGGCTACACGGTATTCTTTACTCCAATCACCATATGATTTCTGCTTTCTTTTCTTAAATTTGAATTGGCATTTGGAATTGCTCAGTTTTATTCCGAACAAATTTATGGCGCCATTGTCAGGGAGAGAATGGTATTTTTGGAGATTTAACAAGTTTGTTGTCTATTTCAGGGTTTAAGAGAAGAACAAGAAAAGTTGTGCACTGCAGAAGATAGATTGATGCTCTATGTCTCTACTCTAGAAAGTAGAGCACAAGAGCCCTTTCAAATTTTTGGGACTAGTCATAAATTTTTGTTGCAGGACATATTGCATTGCAAAACAAATATTCTACTGTGTTTAAATTTTGTTTTTTGAATTTCACTGAATCCTGTTTTAAATCTAACAATAATCGGTTGTTGAAATTGCTTAAGAAACATTTAGACTTGCATTCTAGGTATTTGTCTAATTACGTTTCATTTCAATTATTGTTGAAGAAAGATGGAGAAAAGGTATGTTTGCATAAGTATCTAACTTAGAAAACATTCTTGGGTGATTTACTTACTTTTGAGTGTTACTTTCACTATTTTCTTGTACATTTGCACAAAAAAAACCAAATCTTAAAGGCAAAACCAAATACAAGATAAGGTGGGGGAGTCATTTCCCTTCCTTGGCCAAAAATCATCTCCATGCACTCACAACCTAAGCCTAATTTAAAATCTGATAGACGTTGGCCCTAGAGACATCTTGGACTCACTAGGAGATTGACCTAAGGAGGAAGTTTTTAGAGTTTGCTCTAGTCAAATTGGTGTCAAAGGTAGGGGATAAACAGGCAAAATCTCGAAAAACATTGATTTGGCATAATTAGGCCTGTTGCTCTAGCACGGATACCTCCTACTGATCTTTTCACCTACCTGGCTGATTAACTTGAGGTCAGGCTGCTGCAATATACCTCTCATGGACAATCAACCAGTTAGGAGTCGTCTAGGTCTAAGTTTACCATAGAACATGCTTGATTGAATTTTCTTTCTTCTCTTTTGACTGATAGGTGATCTTGTTTGTGGTAATGTTTTCACATGCAAATATGGTCAGAGACCCAAATATATCTAGGATAGCTAGAACCAGTTCACCACCCAAATCAGAACCAAAATCAGATCCGATTATGGCTCAACCGATATCTTTGCAGGATAGGTTCTACCCTATTTGAACTTCATTTCTATCTTGCATTCGACTTTCCAAAATCAGTGGGAACAACAACTTTGAGCTCAAGCCTAAATTCATAAACACACTCCCAAAGTTTTATGTTCTAGAGTCCGAAGATGCGTACTTCTTTAGAAGGAAATTTAAAAAAGTATGTCTCATAATAAAAATACCACACCTTGAAAACAATGCTATTAGGTTACATTTCATCCCTTTCTCCCTTAAGGACCTAGCCAACAAATAGCTTTACAGTCTAGCAGTCGATTCCATCACATAGGGGGATGATTTTGTCAGTATTTTCTTGACGAAATTCTCCTCTATCCACAAGATTGCTCTCATTAGAAAGAATATTATGTAGTTGTAGCAAGAACCTAGTGAACTATTTTAGTGGTACTTTGAACATTTCAAAGACCTCCTTACCAATGTCATCATCATGGCATAGAGAAGTGGCAATAATGCTAAATTCTCTATGATAGTTTAGACTGTCAAACCAAGACTCTCTTAGAAATCATGAGCTAATGGGGATTCTTATAAAAGAATAAAAATCAAGAGTGGGATTTATTTGAGGATTTAGCTGAGAAAATCATTCAATGGGAACTAACACCTAAAAAGTCTAGGAACACAAATCCTATCTCTTCAAAAAGAGGTCTCCATTCCATAGAATCATCTATAGCTACCAAGGCTAAAATTGTTAGCCTAATGAGAAGAATAGAAGCTCTAAAAACCAAGGAGCCAGCTCCAGCCAACCAAATTAGCCAAACTAATTTCTAACTCCAGACTGCAAATACTGTCAAGCCATGAACTATGTGTTTGAAGAGTGTCATATTTTTCAAGCCCAACAAATATTGCCCGAACACATGAATGCGGCCTACTCAAAGCCCCATAATAATTTCTATGCTTAAACGTACAATCCCAGTTGGAGAAATCACCCAAAATTTTCATATAGCCAAAATAACAATGACCACTCATGGTCAAACTGTTTCAACCACTTCCAACCTCCCAATTATCAATACAATCCTCCTAACCAATACAATTTTCCCAGCCAAGTTCCACACTCTTCCTACTAAAGTCCTCCAGTTGAAAAGAAATCTGACTTGGAGAAGATTATGTAATCCTTCATGCAAAATATGGGACAATTGATAAGCAATAATAATTAAGCCATATCTTGGTTAGATGTTCAGATTAGTCAGCTAACTTATTCACTAAGTGAGAGGCCGAAGGGTACTTTGCCTTGTCAGCCATTGATAAACCTTAAAACTTCTAGTCAAGCCTATTTGGCTGAAGATCAATAGTTGAATCATTGTAATATGCTTCATACATTGAGATCAGATAGACAAGTTAATAATCAAGTGTCAATGCCACCTGATCCTATTCAGCACAACCCTACACAAGCATCCACTTCTTCTACATCCAATTCTTTCAAAACCGACAAGTCTAAAAAAGACACGTCAGCCAATTAGGTGCGAAAGCCTATAGTACTATTATCAAATAGGCTTAAGAGTAACAATGAGCAAAATGCACACATGGAGAAAACACTTGAGTTGTTCAATCAAGTGAAGATTAATGTACCCCTTCTTGATGCTATCCAACAAGTTCCTTCCTATCCCAAATTTCTTAAGGACATGTTCACCAATAAGAGAAAGATTAATGTGCTAAAGAAAGTTTTCCTAGCCATTAATATTATTGAGCTACTGTCTGACTTGATCCCTGTCATGTACAAGGATCTGAGTTTTCCTACCAATGCCTGAACTATAGGACAGACTGAAATTAGTCGTGCACTTCTTGATTTGAAAGTATTAACTTGCTCCCCTTCTCAGTATATCAACAACTCGAGTTGGGTGATCTTAGTCCGACCTGAGTCACCATTTAATTGGTTGATCGGTCAATGAAAGTTTCCAAAGGGAAAATTATCGATGTTCTCATCCGGGTCAGGAAATTTATCTACCCCATAAATTTCATTGTTCTTCAGACCCAACCTTTGTCCAATCCTAGGTCTCAAACTCTTGTCATCTTAGGACGTATGTTCCTCACTACTGCCAATACAGTTATCAATTGTAGGAACGGATCTATGAGGTTAACCTTTGGAGACATTACTAGAGAAGTCAATGTCTCCAAACTAGAAAAGCAACCCGTAATGTTGAGAATCAAACATTTGAAGTTAACCTCATAGAGAACATGACAAGCGAGCATAGAGAGGAAACAGAGTTAGAAGCTGAGTGTGAGTTTGAATTAGAATTTAAGGATTTCAACCTCAATCAGCTGTCGAATATGTTATGAATTCGACATCAAGTCTGATTTCACCAAATCCGAAGCCAACAAACTTGACTTCTCTTTCCATTGAGTCTTCCTTTTCCTTAGACTTGAAAGCTTTGTCTAAGCATCTCAAGTACATCTATCTGGGCAAAAAAGAGATTTCCAGTCATTATCACATCCCATCTGATTGATGGGCAAGAAGGGAGTCTTATGTTGGTTCTTAGAAATCATAGGAAAGCCATTGGTTGGACCATGAGTAACATCAAAGGGTTAAGTCCAATCATAATTCACCATTGCATCCATCTCAATGAAGAAGTACACTAAAGAGAGATCAATAGCACAGGTTAAACCCTATAATACAAGAGGTTGTCCGTACTAAAATTTTAAAACTCCTAGACAATGGGATTATCTATCTTATTTCAGATAGCCAATGGGTCAGTCTTGTCCATGGCATTTTAAAAAAGTCCAGTTTCACTGTGATGAAAAATGAGAACAAACCCTACCAAGATTCAGGTTTGCATTGACTACAGAAAGTTAAATGTTGCCACTCGTAAGGACCACTTTTCTCTTCCTTTCATTGATCAAATGCTTGAACTGTTGGCCCGAAGGCCTTCCACCCTAGTTTTGACGATGATTAACTCATGTAGTTATGTTTACTAATAATCTTGTGATTTTAGATTCAGATCATGTAACAAGATATTAGTTGGTGATTGGTTCAAAAAGAGGAGTTTTGGAAGCCTTCACTTGGTGATTCCCGAGCCCGAGCGTCAAGATGATACATAACCATGCTCGTTGGATCACGGAGTTTGGACCGAGTCGGCTTGAAGATTGAAGATCGTCAAGAAGACTTAGGTATCCATAGTTTAGTGTGTTTAGATCCATTTGTAAAGCTTAGAATAGTTGATATGCTCAAGTGCACAACACACACAAGATTTAGGTTTTTGATTTGGTTTTCATGAATAGTAGATCAAAACAAGTTTAAATGGTTTTCATGTATATTAGATGTGTTCAATATACATACATGCTTCATATCTTATACAAACTTATTTTGATATGTCTATTCATGAGTTTTAGAAAAAATCAGATTTCCTATTGAAAAATCCAAGTTTGATAAAATACAAGTTTTGGTTTTTTGGTAAAAATGTTAAAACACAAAAATGGTTTCATATGCTTGATATTTGAGTTAAAATATTTATCACATGTTTATATATCAATGCAAAATGTTAAAACTATTTTTGGGTATTTTTACAAAGACTTAAAAGATTTTTAGAAATATTTCTTTATATATGTTTCTGTCCCAGAACAGTGGCTGACAGGCCAGGTCGGCCGACCGCACGGGTCGACCGCACCAAAGGACGGTCGACCATTGCGGTCGACCGACGTGCACAGGCTTGTGCACGTTTAGCAGACACAGGGACGGTCGGCCGGGCGGCCGACCGGACCAGAGAGCTCTGCTCTCTGTATCTGGGCGGTCGGCCGGGCGGTCGACCGGGATTGCCCAACGGTCATATTTCTGACCGTTGGCGGTCGGCCGGCCGGCCGACCGCTAGCCTGTCAGGCTGCTAGATCAGCCTAACGGCTAGTTTCTGTTTTGGCCTATATAAACCCCAATTCTTTAGGATTTTGGTTATTGTTTTTACAAGAGAAAAATTGTTGTTTCCCTAGTGTTAAAAACAAGTTTTCAAAACTGTTTTGAGCTTTAAACTTCCAATCTTATTTGTTTTAAGTTTTTGGAAAAATCAAAGAAAAGAGTATTTTGGGAGATTTGTCTTGGCTTTCATTTTCTATCTTTACAAGAGCTTTCTCAAGTATTTTTCTTTGAGTTTCTATTTTTCAAACACCTAGTTTTCCACACTTGAGCCTATCTTCTATCCTAATCTATTTAGGATCTTTGTTTTGTGGAAAAGAGAGATTGTTTGTGGTTGAAAGATACCACCAAGTTGTAAACCCTTATTCTTGTTGGGTTGCTCCCTCTTTGGTAGAGGTTGAGGTTTGTGTTTGCTCCCTCTTTGGTAGAGGTTGAGGCTTGTGGTTTGCTCCCTCTTGTGAGAGGTGGAGATTGGTTGTAACCCTCTTCAGTAGAGGTGTTGGTTGTTATTTGGCTACGGGCCTACCCCTCGGTTGTGAGGCGGTGTTTGAGAGAGGAGTTCGGTACTCCTTGTGTTGTAACAAATCCTCCTCGGTGGAGGTTCCCTCGGTGGGAGATAGTGGATTAGAAATCCTTCACGGTGGTGAAGGCGGGGATGTAGAGCTAGGGGCTCGAACCTCGAAACATATCCTTGTGTTTGCGTTTATCCACTTGTCTCTAAACTCTCTCTCTTTACTTTTGTTCATAGCATCATTCATATCATCATATCATATTTGCTTGTGTTGCCTTGCATATTTCATATTGCCTATTCATCTTATATGCTTGGTTGTTTGTGTGTGCCTCACTTGTACTTAACCATAAGAGCTTCATATAGCACCTCAACCCATATCTAGGGGAATCAAAAGGAGTTAGTCCAGAGCCCTTCACGGGGAATTCGGCTACACTTGTTGGTTGTATTAAGTGTGTTGCAAAATTTATTTAAGCTTCCGCATTTAGCGCACTTAGATTCTAGATTAGCATTTACACCTATTCAGCCCCCCCCCCTCTAGGTGGTTTTCATGAACATCCAGCTGGTCATGAGCATTACTGTTTCTTGGACCTTACTCGGGTACAATCAGTTTTTCATATCTCTGGAGGACCAAGCGAAGATAATGTTTACATATCCATTTGACCTTTGCCTATCATTGAATGCCTTTCGGTTTTACAATGCTCCTGCAATATTTAAATGTTGTATGTTGAGTCTGTTTTATGACATGGTAGAATGGTTTCTAGAAACTTTTATGAATGAGTTCTCCATCTATGGAGATTCATTCGATCAATATCTTCACCATTTAGAACTTGTCCTCCAATGTTATATCGAGAAAATTTTGACATTAAACTGGGAGAAATGCCATTCATGGTAAAAAATGGAATTGTCTTGGGACATGAAATCTCAAAAAAAGGGATTGAAGTGGGTAGAGCTAAAATAGATGTCATAGCCAAGCTTCCAATGCTCAAATGTGTGAAGGATATCCCAACCTTCTTAGGACACACAGGTTTCTACCTTAGGTTTATCAAGGACTTTAGTAAGATTGCTAAACCCTTGACTAATCTATTAACTAAGGATGTGTCCTACACTTTTGATAATGAATGCATAAATTCTTGAGAGAAGCTTAAGAAAGAGCTAATTTTTGTACCAATCATTTCTGCCCCAGATTGGTCAGAACCGTTAGAGATCATGTGTGATGATTCAGATTTTGCCATAGGCACTGCCTTAGAACAGCGCATTGATAACAAGCAAAATATGATCTACTACTCAAGTAAGACCCTCAATGATGCCCAATTAACTACACTACGATCAAGAAGGAATTCTTGGCAGTAGTGTTTGCCTCAGAGAAATTTCATTCCTACCTACTTGGATCAAAAACTACCATCTTTACTGATTATTCTTAGGTACCTCATGCTTAAGAAGGATGCCAAGGCCCAACTCATTCGTTAGATCCTCCTTCTTTAAGAATTTGATCTCAAATTTTGAAATAAAAAAAGGCGTAGAGAATATTATCGCAGACAATCTCTCTTATATCCCCAACGCCCCTCACAATTAATTGCCTATTAATGATGACTTTTCGGATGAATAACTCTTAGTTGCCTTTAGGGAATCTTGATTTACAGATATAGTGAA
The DNA here is from genome assembly GCA_038442645.1 of Agave tequilana. Taxonomy (NCBI): domain Eukaryota; kingdom Viridiplantae; phylum Streptophyta; class Magnoliopsida; order Asparagales; family Asparagaceae; genus Agave; species Agave tequilana. The sequence continues at coordinate 83,104 of JAVJIF010012031.1, read as the reverse complement.
CTACTTAGACACAAACTAAACTCCATCTCATTGGTTAAAACAAGATGTTTACCGGTTCTTATCTTAAGTCTAGTATTTCTTTTGGCAGGCATCATATCTTTTCAAGTACTATTCTAAGCAAATCATTAGGAGAAATATTCCACATTAGAAAGTCATGAGCGTTCTCTCCTTTTGTCACAAGCTTGCATGCGGTGGACACTTTGGTCCCCGTAAGATTGCTGAAAAAGTGCTACAAAGTGGGTTCTATTGGCCTACTTTGTTTAAAGATGTCTTTGAATTCTGCAAGACGTGCCCAAGATGTCAAATGGTAGGATCTTGAAATGAAATATGATGCCACTTAACCAAATTTTAGAAATAAAACTTTTTGATATTTGGGACATTGATTTTATAGGATCCTTTTCCTAGCACATTTGGCCAAGGCATCTTGGTTGCTCTGGACTATGTATACAAATGGGTAGAAATCATTCGTAGTAAGACTAATGACAACAAAGTTGTTATTAAGTTATTGAAAGAGAACATCTTTTCGCGCTTTGGAACCCCTCGAGTCATAATTACCGATAATGATACATATTTCTACAATAGATCTTTGAGACTCTTATACGAAAATATGCCATAACATATAGACTGTACACAGCTTATCATCCTAAAACCAGTGGGTAAGTAGAGGTCTCCAATAGACAAATCAAACTTATGGTTTTCACTCAGACTGTCTTCTTGACGAAGACTTGAGAAAGGTGTAACCATATGTAAGATCTTAGATTAAAGTTTTGGTGTTGAATTGATGCTCAAGAATCACACTTGCACAAGTTAATCTATACAAAAGTTATTTCAAAAAGGTTTTCAAAACTTATGGTTTTCACTCAGACTGTCGACTGCCTCTTGGACTGTCAATAGGTCTGTCGACAGGTTCTTTTTAGAGAACTGTCGACAGGTGTTTACAGTATCTCCAGATTTTTCTTGTTTTGACTCTCTGTCGATAATCCAAGAGGATTGTCATTAGCTGATATGCTGTATATCAGCAAGGCTGTTGATAAGTTCATTGGACTGTTGACAGGTTTATTGGACTGTTGACAGTGTAGCTCTACAATGGCTAAAAATTTAACTGCTGCATACTGGACTGTCAACAGTCTTAGTGACCATTTTTGTCTATTTTGAATTAAAATGAGTTTTTCTCCTCTTAAACTATTTTGTCTTATCTCTAATAATATTTATCTACTGCCTATATATATGGGTTATTGTAGGAGAAGTTTCTAACCTAATAAACAAGTTTTTTACATAAGTTTTTGAAATCAAAGTTTTAAGAAAAAAATCAAGTTTTTACTTTCAAGTTTCAAATTTCAAGAGCTCTCAATTTCAAATCATTCTCTGCATGTTTTTAGGTCTCAAGTTCTATTTTGTCAACTGAATTTTCTCTCACACAAACTTTTTGAGCTTCATTTCTTCACTCAAAACTCTAAGAAGTTGTGAAGAGAGTTTGTGACTTTTGTGGTTGTCAAGAACTTGTAAACTTTATTGACTTTTTGCTATCTCTTGTGTGGAAGATTAAAGGTTAGAGTTGTGTACTCTGGGTCTTGTGTAGACCTTATAGTTTTTCTGTGAAAGTTTGATTAAAATTACATATTTCATACCACATCTTCACATTTATTCAATATTAAATTCTATTAATAATACCTCTCTTATAGGTTTCTAAGTTCATAGCATGAAATGAAGAAGAAGCCCAAAATCCCATTCATTTGGTGATATTTAAAGCTTATAATATAGCCATTGACTTTTGGAAGCTAAATCTGCCAATTATGAGAGCGAATTTTGACAAACGACAAAGGTACAAGGGGTGGTGTATAGCAGGAGGCTGCACACCTTGCCGCTGCACACACGACCCTAAAATGGCTGCGAAAACATGGCAAAAGTTGCATTTTCGAGGCCTTTTGGTAAGGCTGTTGGCCCAATGGCCTTCCACTCTAGTTTTGATGATGATCAACTCATGTAGTTATGTTTACTAATATTCTTGTGTTTCTAAGTTTCAGATCATTAACAAGATATTAGTTTGGGAGATAGCTTCAACAAGGTGTTTGGAAGCTTATCATGGTGATTCCGGTGCCAAAGCTTCAAGATTATACCTTTGCACTTGGAAGATCACGGTTTGGGAGCTAGTCTACTTGAAGATAGAAGATCTACAAGCAAGACTTAGGTATCCTAGTTTAGATAGTGTTTTAGATCCATTTGTAAAGCTTAGTTTAGTGGATATGCTCAAGTGCACAAAACACACACGATTTATGATTTGATTTTTGGTTTTTATGAATAGTTGATCAAAACAAGTTTACATATGGTATATGTATAGTAGATGTTTTCTATTTATACATACATGCTTTAACTTGGTAAACAAACTTATTTTGATATCCCTATTCAGGTTTTGGAAAAATCAAGTTTGACAAAATACAGGTTTTGTTTTTGATAAAATTTGCAAGACTCTAAAATGAATTGATATGTTGATATATTGTCTTGAAATTTCTATCACAGGTTTATGTTTCAATATAAAATGACAAAACAATTTTTATGGAATTTTCAGAAAAGATAAAAGATTTTTATAAAATATTTTTTCCAAAAATTCTGACCTGATTTGTGCTGACAGGCTGGTCGGTCGACCGTGTCGGTCGACCGCACCAAGGGGCCGGTCGACCGACCCGGTCGACCGACGTGCACAGACGTGCACGTCTGTTAGGCACAGATCCGGTCGACCGGGTCGGTCGACCGATGTGAGAGTTCTGCTCTCTGGAAATTTCGGTCGACCGGGCCGGTCGACCGATAGTGCCCAACGGTCATATTTCTGACCGTTGGCGGTCGACCGGGCCGGTCGACCGGTGGCTGTCAGAATTGCCACATCAGCCTAACGGCTAGTTTTCTGGTTTGGCCTATATATACCCTATTCATTTGGGATTTTGGCTAAGGTTTTTAAGAGGAAAAATTCTGGTTTTCAGTAGAGTTCAAAAGAGTTTTTAAAAGAGTTTAAGTGCTAAAAAGATTTAATCTTTATTTGTTTTGTGTTTTTGGAAAATCAAAGAAAATAGGATTTGGGATATTTGTGTTGATTTTCATTCTATATCTTTTGGCAAGAATTTTCCCAAGTATTTTTCTTTGTTGCTTGTTTCCAAAACACTTAGTTTCCACTTGAGCTATATCTTCTATCCTAAGTTATTAGGATCTTTGTTTTGTGTGGAAAAAGAAAAGAGAAAAAGAAAGAAAAGAGAAGTTTGTGGTTGTGGAACCACTTGTTGTAAACCCTCCTTGCTTTTGTGAATCCCTCTTCGGTAGAGGTGATCGGAGTGGTATTGTGATTGGTTTGTGAGCCTCTTAGGTAGAGGTGGTTGTTGCATTTGGCTACGGGCCGTATCCCTCTTCGGTAGAGGTGGATTGTGGTTGTATAGCCTCGGTGGCTTTGTACGGTTGAGAGAGGAGTTTGGTACTCCTATAGTGGATTGGGAAATCCTACACGGTGGTGTAGGCGGGGAAGTAGAGCTAGGGGCTCGAACCTCGAAACAAATTTGTGTGTTTGCGATTGATCCAATTACTCTCAACTCTACTCTCTTATATTTGTGCAAGCATCATTCATTCATTGCATCATATATATTTGCGTGGGATTGAGCATATTCATACTTGCTTGCATTTGCACCTTGCATATTATTCATATTGTTATATATTGTATATGCTTGGATTGCTTGTGTGTGTGCAACACTTATACTCATCCAACAAGAGCTTCATATAGCAACCTCAACCCATTCAAGGGGAATCAAGAGGTGCTTGTCCAGAGCCTCGCAAGGGGAATTCGGCAACACTTGTTGGATTGTACTAAGTGTTCTTGTAAGATTGTTTTAGCTTCCGCATTTAGCACACTTAGTTTGCATTAAGTTCACTAGATTAGCACTTTCACCTATTCACCCCCCTCTAGGTGTACTTTCAATTCGTATCAGAGCTAGTGCTCCTGATATTAGGCTTAACATCCTAGGAGTGATCCATTTGCTTGCTAATCTCTTTTGCATTTGTTTGATTGCACACATATAGTTTGTACCCATAGACTTCATGACCCCACCTAGCTATGATCCTTCCAACATTGACATTTGGAAGTATAGGATGTCCATGTACCTAAAGACCCTAGGCTTGCATGTCTTCCTTGCCGCCACCAAGAGATGTTATCTTGGTGATGGTAATCATATAGGGGCAAATGCACATGCCCTTGAGGCCATTAGAAGCACTTTATCTAAAGATTATCTTGTACATGTTTCTAATATTGATTCCGCTTTTGTAGTGTGGAACAAATTGACAACCACAACCGCCACCTCCGGGCTTCAAGAACAAATCCAAGAGGAGGAATCTAGTGGAGAATCCGACCACAATGCTTCATGGTCCAAGGGAATGACTCCCTTGAGGTACATTCGGAATCCCACCTAGATAGTGATTATGATGCTAGTTCTTCATGTAATGATATTGTTGATCCCCATGCTTTGAATGAAGAACTATCTATTGTTTGTGAAAAACTAATTGAAAAATATAAGATTTTGAAAAACAAAAGTCTAGAAATTGAAAAAGAAAATAAGGTTTTGCATTCTAGACTTGATGATGTTTTGCAAGAAAAGGTTGAGGTCTATAATGAAAGGGATTCATTAAAATCTCAATTGGATCTTGCACTTAAAGAAAATAACCTTTTAAAATCTAAAAATGATTGCAATGAGTTTTGAAAAATAATGATGTTTTGTCTTCTAAAGTAGATTTTGTTTTAAAAGACAATGATTCTTTAAAAAGAGAAATTGAGTTTATTTCAAAAGAATTAGAAATTTGTTTGAATAAGAATAATTCTTTGAAAAATGATATGTCTTCTCATGTTTGCCATGCTAGGGTAGTATCACACACTTCACCTATTGCATGCCACACTTCTTCTTTGATTAACAATGAAATATCCATGCTTAAGAAGAGTGTAGATTGTTTGGGCTCCACTTTGAGCCAATGTGTAGAAGGGCATACACGCTTGGAATCTTTGCTTCGAAAGAAACAAGTTCCATCTTTCCATGCACACCCTCCACGGCATACACATGCTCCTCACGGACACCATCAACACATGTATGCTCATGTGTACACTTGTACACATTGTGGTCGTAAGGGCCACCTTGCTAAATTTTGTTTTGATAGATTACATGTCAATAATTTAGCAAATAAAAAGAATTTTGTTTGGGCTAGAGAAGGGACTAACCCCCATGGACCCAAAAGACAATGGGTACCAAAGACCACCCCTCCTTTTGTTATGATGTAGGTGTGGGCTCTCACATGACGTGAGAGTGATGACACCTTGGAGTGGATGCGTTCCGGGCTTCATGGAAATCAATTGGATGCATCACTTTCAAGGGAAGATTTGGTGGAGAGGACCACCATGTTTTGGAGACAAGGAAAGTTGCCCTCTTGGCCTTGGTAACAAATTCCTAAACTCCCATTTACTACATGCGTTACATTTTTATCATTCTTAGCATGTATTGATAGCATGTTTTATTGTTTGATTTATAACATGTTTTGTTGATTACATGTTTATATCATTTGATTTATAGCTTGTCTTTGGATTAGTGTGTAAATGCCATGCTTATTAGATCCTTGACATACATGTATAGTATTTGAGACACATGCTTATATGAATCCATAATTAGTGTTCTCATGTTTGTTTAAACTATAATGTACATCATGAATCTAATACATGTGTATTTGACATATTAATCATGTTTTAGTTTTATCATGATGATTTTAGCTTGGTTTTGTACTTCATGTGGTATAAACTAGTTTAGATGTAGATATTATCAAAACTTGCATATATACATGTACACATAGTGAGAACAAATTGACTTATATATGTTTTGTACCTCATGCTCATTTGTACCCACTATATGCACTTGTATAAGCTAGTTTTGAGGATTCTTCCATTTAAACTTGTCATACCTATTTTCTTGATTTTACTTCATGTATATGTATTTTTGAATTCAAAACTAATAAATATACATGTATACCCATCGAGTCTTTTGCCTTCATGCAATTACTTTTAAATAGACTCGTTTATGATTGGGATATGTATGTACATTGTTAGATTTGGTTGAATCATACATATACCTAGAAGTTGTGTTACAAATAAAAGAATTTTGATGAATTCGTGTGAGTTTCGGTTTAGCAAAATGATATTCGTGTTTGTCTTGTGCTTAATGATTTGATTACTTGTTTAGATGTTAGTTTTCATTAAGACTAGGTATATATTTGTACATATAGTGGGACACAAATAAATCTATATATGTTTTGGGTTGAATGCTTATTTGTTCCCATTAGATGTGTGAATATAGTCTAGTTTTGATGATTCATACATTTTAGACTTGTATTCTCATTGTTGATTCGTGTTTGTGAGTTTTCCATTTTATGTATATGTTTAGCTTGCCAAACCTTAAGAAATACATGTACACCCCTTGAGTCATTTGCCTTTCATGCAAATATCTTTTATGGACTCAAAAGTGTTTTTAGGGACATGTATGTATACTTCTTGTTTGTCAAGTCATACATATACCTTGAAAAATAAATATTTTTTTATGATTTCTTGTTTTAAGGAATATTTGAACTTAATGACAAATTTTCATGATTGTGATCTCCACACTTTACTTGTACACTCACACCTTCAAATTGGTCATGCTTTGTTTTCATGAGACCTTTTTTATACTTAATTGAATAGAGTGTTGATTATCATGTGGATTTCATTTTTATGAAAAATGATTTGTATTTATTCCTTACTTGAAGGATTTCGTACTAGTTAACAAAACTATTCATTTTAACTAGTTCGTATTCTTCGCTTTGATAATATGAGATATACACTTGACCCTATTCTTTAAATTGGTATCTTTGAACACTTTCAATTGGTATCAATTTTTGATCCTTCTGGTATACTCATATATGTTTTATGTATGTATGTATGTATGCTTTCTATCCTATGGTATCAATTTCAATTGGTATCTATTACTCTCATACATACATATCTTAATGCTAAGCTTGAAAATTTTTCAAATGGTTGATTTGTTTTTCAATTGGTATCTTAACAAGCTTATGCATATGTTTTGTTGGTATTTCATAAAGGGGGAGAAAATTTGTTGTTGTCTTTCAATTGGTATTTGATTCCCACTCCCTTGCTTTATGTTAAAATATAGTTTCAAATTGGTATCATGTGATTAAAAGAACATATTTCTCTTAATGATATCAAGATGTTTATGTTGAGTGTTTTTAATTGGTATCTCAAAATTTTGTTTAAGAAAAATATATACTTTTGATTTACATTGCTATATGTTTTACTTCAATTGGTATCAATATGCACTTTATTGTCATATCTTGAATTGGTGTCATTGTTGTTATGAATGTTTGGATTACCCCTTCTTGATCTTTTTGTTTTTGACAAAAAGGGGGAGAAAATATTGTTTTTATGATTTTAACCCTTTGTTGGTTCCTTGATTAGGACAAAAAGGGGGAGAAGACTTTGGTTGTTTTGTAACTTATATGCATGTCTTTGTATGCATGCATTTACTTTAAGAATTAAAAAAATGTTTGATTTTGCTATTTACCCCTTTGTTGATGATTGACAAAAAGGGGGAGAAGAATTTGTGTTTATGTTTTTAATATATGCATGACTTCCTTGCTTAATTGGTATATTGTTTAATTGGTATCTTGTTTAAAATGATTGTTTTTATTGATATCTAGAACATTAAGCATTGCATGTTGTTTGGTTAAATTGGTATCTAGAACATAGTTTATGTTGAATATTCCATTAGTATCTAGAGTACCATGTTTATATGCATTGTCATGCATTGCATATTATTGTTTATTTGTTTATGCATGAGTTAAGGGGGAGCTTCTTTGAAGCTTAACTTTAATCCATGCATATATAACTCCATGAGTTTTGTCATCATCAAAAAGGGGGAGATTGTTGGCCCAATGGCCTTCCACTCTAGTTTTGATGATGATCAACTCATGTAGTTATGTTTACTAATATTCTTGTGTTTCTAAGTTTCAGATCATTAACAAGATATTAGTTTGGGAGATAGCTTCAACAAGGTGTTTGGAAGCTTATCATGGTGATTCCGGTGCCAAAGCTTCAAGATTATACCTTTGCACTTGGAAGATCACGGTTTGGGAGCTAGTCTACTTGAAGATAGAAGATCTACAAGCAAGACTTAGGTATCCTAGTTTAGATAGTGTTTTAGATCCATTTGTAAAGCTTAGTTTAGTGGATATGCTCAAGTGCACAAAACACACACGATTTATGATTTGGTTTTTGGTTTTTATGAATAGTTGATCAAAACAAGTTTACATATGGTATATGTATAGTAGATGTTTTCTATTTATACATACATGCTTTAACTTGGTAAACAAACTTATTTTGATATCCCTATTCAGGTTTTGGAAAAATCAAGTTTGACAAAATACAGGTTTTGTTTTTGATAAAATTTGCAAGACTCTAAAATGAATTGATATGTTGATATATTGTCTTGAAATTTCTATCACAGGTTTATGTTTCAATATAAAATGACAAAACAATTTTTATGGAATTTTCAGAAAAGATAAAAGATTTTTATAAAATATTTTTTCCAAAAATTCTGACCTGATTTGTGCTGACAGGCTGGTCGGTCGACCGTGTCGGTCGACCGCACCAAGGGGCCGGTCGACCGACCCGGTCGACCGACGTGCACAGACGTGCACGTCTGTTAGGCACAGATCCGGTCGACCGGGTCGGTCGACCGATGTGAGAGTTCTGCTCTCTGGAAATTTCGGTCGACCGGGCCGGTCGACCGATAGTGCCCAACGGTCATATTTCTGACCGTTGGCGGTCGACCGGGCCGGTCGACCGGTGGCTGTCAGAATTGCCACATCAGCCTAACGGCTAGTTTTCTGGTTTGGCCTATATATACCCTATTCATTTGGGATTTTGGCTAAGGTTTTTAAGAGGAAAAATTCTGGTTTTCAGTAGAGTTCAAAAGAGTTTTTAAAAGAGTTTAAGTGCTAAAAAGATTTAATCTTTATTTGTTTTGTGTTTTTGGAAAATCAAAGAAAATAGGATTTGGGATATTTGTGTTGATTTTCATTCTATATCTTTTGGCAAGAATTTTCCCAAGTATTTTTCTTTGTTGCTTGTTTCCAAAACACTTAGTTTCCACTTGAGCTATATCTTCTATCCTAAGTTATTAGGATCTTTGTTTTGTGTGGAAAAAGAAAAGAGAAAAAGAAAGAAAAGAGAAGTTTGTGGTTGTGGAACCACTTGTTGTAAACCCTCCTTGCTTTTGTGAATCCCTCTTCGGTAGAGGTGATCGGAGTGGTATTGTGATTGGTTTGTGAGCCTCTTAGGTAGAGGTGGTTGTTGCATTTGGCTACGGGCCGTATCCCTCCTCGGTAGAGGTGGATTGTGGTTGTATAGCCTCGGTGGCTTTGTACGGTTGAGAGAGGAGTTTGGTACTCCTATAGTGGATTGGGAAATCCTACACGGTGGTGTAGGCGGGGAAGTAGAGCTAGGGGCTCGAACCTCGAAACAAATTTGTGTGTTTGTGATTGATCCAATTACTCTCAACTCTACTCTCTTATATTTGTGCAAGCATCATTCATTCATTGCATCATATATATTTGCGTGGGATTGAGCATATTCATACTTGCTTGCATTTGCACCTTGCATATTATTCATATTGTTATATATTGTATATGCTTGGATTGCTTGTGTGTGTGCAACACTTATACTCATCCAACAAGAGCTTCATATAGCAACCTCAACCCATTCAAGGGGAATCAAGAGGTGCTTGTCCAGAGCCTCGCAAGGGGAATTCGGCAACACTTGTTGGATTGTACTAAGTGTTCTTGTAAGATTGTTTTAGCTTCCGCATTTAGCACACTTAGTTTGCATTAAGTTCACTAGATTAGCACTTTCACCTATTCACCCCCCCTCTAGGTGTACTTTCAAAGGCCACGTGTCAAACGTTGATGCGTGGCCGCGTGATGGCTCCCTGGTGCCCCCCTTTGCCTATAGATACCCCAGGTTTTTTAGAACAGAAGGCAGGAGAGTTTTTAGGATAGTTTTCTCCCATTTGTGTAGTTTAGTTCTTGTTCTTCTTCTTTTTTTGTATTTTTCATTTTTGTAGATCATGTAATAGGGTTGGTTTATAGGATAAAAGAAAAAGTTCTTATAATGGAGGGTAACACTCTATGAAAGGTTCTTCCTTTATCTCTATTTGTTTTCTTCTCTCAACTCTTTATATATTTAGCTAATTTTCTTCTTATGGCAACTAACTACTAACCACTGACTATGCTAACTCCTTACTTGATAATTCATATGAATCTAATAGCCTCTACTTGGCCGTGCTCTTGCAAGAGCCATTGGTGGCTCATGATGATGGATTCTGGCACTCTAGCATCTAACTCTCTATAAGTTACTATTACTTTTTCCGTGCTTGCTCTAGATAGTTTTGATGATTTAAGTGTAGCTTGTTCTTGTTTATTAAGTTTGGATGTGAAAGTGATCTTATGGGTCATGCTTTGTAAAGCTCTTAAACCAAGGACTAGTGACGGCCAATGATACATGTGAGGCAACTTTCACTGAGAGGTTAGCATGTTGTAGAACTATTAGTAGTTAGTAACCATTAGTTTTCTTTCCTTTTTATTTCTTTTAAAAATATACCAAAAATCACAAATACATTCATTTCTATGTTTCTCACTTCTTTGTTTTCACTGTATCCTTCTCTTTCTATTCTTTGTATTTTTTCTTTTCATTCTTTAAAACATAGAAGAATAGTTAACACACACGTAAATAGACCGGTAAAACTTCTATCGCTTCCTGTCCTTGTGTATTCGACCCGTTTAGCCTCTATGCTATAACAAAAGTATCAAGAAAGCCAAAGCACGCACTTTTAACTCGTGATTTCAAAACATACAACTTTCGTGCACGATTTTCCCCCGATCAAATTTTGGCGCCATTGTCGGGGATGGGAACAGTTTGATCTCACATTTTTGTTAACTTTTCTTCTTTATTTTTGGTGTGTAGGTCAAATTTTTACCATTGAAGAAGTTCACACCTGCTTGCATCTCCCTACTCAAGAAAGCAGTGAGCAAGTGCTTCAAAAGTTGTGTGGTTAGGTAAATCTTTGTATATTGTTATCTTCTGCTGCTAGTTTTTGTTTAGATTACCTGTGCACTACAATAATAAAAACTAAAATACGGTAATTGAATGTCTTAAAACAGTTTAGACATTTGCATTTAGGCACGTGTCAATTTTCATTCCAATATACTATATTTGGTTCTTCTGTTGTTGTGATATAGACCGAGGTGTACATGTTATATTGCATATAATTAGGACAAATACGTGGGTGATTTACTCGCTTTGTGTGTTCATTCTTGTCTATATTGTACACTTGCATGAATTGAACTTAAGAGCATAACCCGATACAATATAAGGTGGGAAAGTCATTACCCTCTCTTGGCCCAAAAATCACCTCCCCACTCACACAATCAAAGCCTAAAAAAATTTGCTAGACGTTGGCCCCTAGGGGCATCTTGGGCCAATTTAAGAGATTGACCTAAGGGAGAAGTTGTTATAAGTTGACTCTTGTCAAATTGGTGTTGAAGGTTGGGGATTGGATGCGAAATCTCAAAGAACAGTGGTTTGGCATAATTAGGCCCGTTGCTCCGGCACGAATACCTCCCACTAATTTTGCTTCTACCTGGCCGATTAACTTGTGGTCAGATTTATACAATGTACCCCCATGGACAATCTAAGCAGTGAGGAGTCATTTAGGTCTAGGTAAATCCTAGTATAGGCTTATTTTTTTATTTTTTTCTTTTTCTTTGTTTGTTTGTTTATTTTATTTTTTTTGTGATTATTGTGATAAAATGAAATATAACCAAATTTTTTCCAACCAAATGAATCCATTTTTCACCTCGACCTCATTTAACTCGGATAACTCCAACCCGGCTATGTACAACATGAACCAACCATATATGTCAGATTGGGTTTGTCCGACTCAATATGACCTGTATCCCCAATTCTACAATCAAAATTTTTAAAATAATTTTCACTCTTCACAGAGTCAATGGGGATTCACCTCCTCCGAGTCAAATTTCCAGTCACCTTATCCACCATCTTCTTTCCCATATTCTACTTCACATACTCCTTTTCTGAACCACCAATTGAAGAAAAATTAAAGATACAAAAGAGTATAGAAGCCATACTTGAGTCCCAATAACAAATTCTTCAAAACATGTTAGACTCATCATTTCAACCAAATTTTCAAGAGTCATACTCATCTTTTCAAGTCCCATCGATTCAAAATGAACCACCATCAGTCTTGGACTTGGGTATGGAGCTCTTGCGTGAGTCCAAGCAACAAACTTAATAACTAATAGACTCACAATTTCACTATAATTTTCAAAATCAACTTTCATACTCACTATTTCAAGAAGAACCGATTGCAAAGAGTATAGAAGATATGATTCAGATTCAAAATTCTGTTACCTGGCCTATTAGTAGGTTAGACTCATTAATGAGCGAATTAATCAATGAGAATGAGGAAAAAAATTTCAACCTTTGACCAATCTTTATATCCCTAACTCTATTGATTGGACCCAAGAATCATGTTATTCATTCAATTTTAGAACATCCATTTGAACTTGACCAAAATACAAGTTTGAAAGTCATATTGATATTTTGGTAAGTTATCCCTTTCCTGAAATTGAAATTGAATATGAATGTGATCCTGAACCTCATGTTGGCAATTTCATTTCACTTTTTGATTCAATCTTCCACAATCACACTTCATTGTTGGACAAGGATGTTGAACAAAATGACTCTATAATTATTTTTGAAAATTGGAAATTGGATGGGGATAATTTTTTAAATAAGGCCATTCCCTCTATCATTCTTTTAATGGGTCGTATTAGAGAGGTTACTGGTGAATTCTTGCGAACTCCATACAATTTGGATTGGGCCGCATTTTGTGGACCAATCAAACCACCATCCGAACTACCACCATGAGGTAATTTTCTTCGCTCTCCATTTGTTTCATGCATATACACATTTCTGATGCATTGATGATAATGCATGAGATAAGTGTGGGGGAGGGTTTACAAACGTAAATTCTTCTAAACTTTCTTTCTTTTACACTTCTTTTTTATAAATTTTTTAGAGTTTTCTTTTGTATAGAAACTCTTTGCTTTTCGTTTTACAAAACTTTTTGAAATAAGAGAAATAGTTTTGATTTATTTTTAAGAAAGTTAAGAGGATCTTAGGAATTAAGAACACCTAAAATTATGAATTCTTAAATCGAGCCAAAATAATAGATCTTATTTAAATTTTAGGATAATAAAGTAAGATTGAAAAAATAATTTGATCTTGAATTTTTTGCCTTAAATATATGTACTTCACACTTACATAATTTTTTGGATTGAAACAAAGACTGAAAATGCCGTTATATATATATATATATATATATATATATATATATATATATATATATATATGATGATAATAAAAACCAGTTATTGAAGCTGGATAGTTATACCTCAGGAAGCATGATTATTCATGCCTAAAACGGTGGACAAAAATAAAATAATCCCCTTTAGTTTTGTGGCCTTGTTTACTCGAGTCTTTAAGCTCGAGGAATGTTTTCTCATCTAGTTCGCTAAAATCATCTCGTTTGAGAGTAACCGGCTAAAGGTTCACTACCTGGGTAAGCTAGAAAGCCTAAGAAAACTAAGAAAAAAAATATTTGATATAATAAATGGCATGAAAGTTAGAGTCGATATCCTAAAAATCATCACAGTTCACAAAGCGCATATTTTCTAAGAGTTTTTATGAAAGATCAAAGAATCAATTTATTTTTAAATTCTTACATTTAATTTATAATAAGATTTCGCATTTAGACTTAGTTTAAGGAAGAATAATTTCTGGCTTTCCTATGACCTTGGATCACTTAAATTTTCACAAAAATACTTCAACACTTTTCTCTATTTCAAAATGCGTTTTCAAAATACTAACATTTGGTTCCTTTCTTTATGTATTTTGTGGGTCTTATCTGCTGAAAACTCTCATGAGACAAAACTCCTCCTCTAGGGGAAACCTAAAGGTTTAACGGCTTATTGCACATTCTCAGTGCAATCGCGTCACCTACGAAAGTGGTGTAATAATTTTCTTAATTAGTTTTTTGTTTTGCTCAGGATGAGCAAAAGATAAGTGTGAGGGTGCGATTAGTCTCTAAAATTACATATTGCATTCCACATCTTCACATTTATTCAATATTAAATTCTGTTAATAATACCTCTCTTGTATGTTTCTAGGTCTATGGCATAAAATGAAGAAAAAGCACAAAATCTCATTCATTGATGATATTTAAAGCCAACAAATATAGCCATTGACTTTTGAAAACTGGATCTGTAAGAAGCGAATTTTGACAAACCAACAGGAGGTATAAGTAGTGGTGTGTAGCAGGAGGCTGCACACCTTGCCGCGGCATGCACGGCCCCAGAAAGGCAGCAGAAATGTGGCAAATGTCGCGTTTTGTGGCTTTTTGGTAAGGCCATGTGTCGAGCTTCGACGCGTGGCCCTGTGATGCCTCCCCGGTGCCCCCTTTTTCCTATAAATACCTAGATTTTTCAAAACAGAAGGGAGAAGAGTTTTAGGATAGTTTTCTCCCATTTGTGTAGTTTAGTTGTTATTCTTTTTCTTCTTTTATATTTTTCATTCTTGTAGCTCATGTAATAGGGAAGAGAGTGACTCGTAGGATAGAAGAGAAAGTTCTTGTAATAGAGGGTAACACTTTATGAAAGGTTCTTCCTTTATCTCTATTTGTTTTCTTCGCTCCTCTTTACATGTTTAGCTAATTTTCTTCTCATGGCAACTAATTACTAATCACTAACTATGCTAACTCCTTACTTGATAATCCACATGAATCTAATAGCATCTACTTGTCCTTACTCTTACAAGAGCCATTGATGGCTCATGATGATGGATTCTAACACTCTAACATCTAACTCTCTAACAAGTTACCATTACTTTATTTCATGCTTGCTCTAGTTAGTTTTGATGGTTTAAGTGTAGCTTGCTCTAGTTTGTTAAGTTTGGATGTGAAAGTGATCTTATGGGTCATGCTTTGCAAAGCTTTTGAACCAAGGACTAGTGATGGTCATTGATTCATGTGAGGCAACTATCACTAAGAGGTTAGCATGTTAGTGGAGCTATTAGTAGTTAGTAGTCATGAGTCTTCTTTTCTTTTTACTTTGCTTTAGAATTATACCAAAAATCACTAATATATTCTTTTCTATGTTCCCCACTTTTTTGTTTTCACCATATCCTTCTTTTTTCATTCTTTGTTTTCTTTTTTGTCATTCTTTAAAACATAGAAGAACCATTAACACACACGTGAATAGACCGGTACAACTTCTATCGCTTTCCGTCCTTGTGAATTCGACTCGTTTAGCCTCTATGCTATAATGGAAGTATCAAGGAAGCTAAAGCACACACTTTTAACTCATGATTTCAAAACATACACTTTTCGTGCATGATTTTCCCCCGATCAAAGTTTCTTGTGGATAGTGAAATCCTTTGTTGGGCCAAGGTTACAATCACTGATTTCATGTTTTAATGATAACAAAGCATATGTGGTTATTAGTACTAATCAAGTTCAAGTATTTAAGCGTGTTTCAGGGTTCAAAAAGATTTAATGTGTTTCTTCTTTTAAAAGAAGGTGTTGAAGACTCAAGGGTATTCAAATATGGGATTGGAGCTCACAGTATTCGACGCCGCTATTGGAGAAGCCCGGTTGAGGACACTTGTAGTCTCTAAAAACCTTGTAAAAAAATAGTATGTAAAAGTGTAGAATATATATTTGATGCTCAAGAAGTTATACACACAAAAATACACATTTTCGAAAATACACGTTTGTTATCTATTGGTGTTTTGCATGTTAGGTACTTGATACATGTTTCCAATTTTTTCAAAATTTTATATTTTGTTTTGAACATGTATATCATAGCCTATACATTGCAACTTCTCTTTAAAACTAATAAAAAATATTTTAAAAATAGTTTGCATTTCAAAACAGTCAGAAAAATATGTTTTGGCCCAAGTTGGTCGACCGAACAGTTGACTGTATCCAATTATAGGCCAAGATGGTCGACCGAGCGGTCGACCGATCCTCTGGCAGGGGTTGTCCACATTGTGCACGTTAGTCGGTCGACCGATCGATCGACTGCTAACCCCAACAGTCAACTGATAGATAGATTTACTGGCTCAACCCATGTCTCCATTAAGCAGTTGACCGACCACTCTAAGCAAAGTTTTTTGACAAAGTCCGGTCGACCATAGCCAACGGTTAGTTCAGGAATGAACTACCAATCGACCGGCCGGACGATCGAAGTTTTGACAAAAAGCTATAATGGCTAGTTTTCAGAATCTGTCCTTTGTTCTGAGTTTTCAGCAGCTATTTTTGCTTTTTCTTGATCAAATCTCTTCCCGAATGACCAGGTGAACTGAACTAATAGTGTTTATGAGTTTCCTATATATATATGGGTCATAGGAATAGGATTCATACAAGAATATACAAGAAAGTTTCATGAAGTTTCAACAAGTTTTACAAGTTTTTTGAGAAATACATTTAAAATCAAGTTTTCAAGTTTCGTGTTTTCAAGTGCTTTCATTTTCAATGCTATTTCAATTGGTTTTTCGGCTCTTAAATTTTTTCAACTAAATTTTTGCTCTCATAAACTCCTTGAGCTTCAATTTATATCTGCTCTATAGTAATTTGTAAAGAAGAGAACGTTTGTGATCTAGTGGTCACCAAGAGCTTTGTAAAATCTTATTGGCTTTGTGCTACCTCTTGTGTAGAGGATTGAATGTTGGAGTTGTGTGCTCCAGTCTTGTGTAAACCATTATAATACCTTATTGCAAAATCTCTTTATGAAAGATCCTATTGTGGATAATGAAATCCTTCATGGTGGTGATGGCGGAGACGTAGAGCAGTGGCTCGAAGCTCGAAATAAATTCATCGTGTTTGCGATTGCTTGTTTCTTGATCTCTAACTCTTTACTTTGCTTACACTTGTGTTGTTGCTTCTCTTGGACATTTTATTTATTGATTGCATTACGTCACTTTCATCATTCTCACTCATCGGTCTTTACTCATCTCAACAAGAAGGCAATTGAGCACCTCAACTCATAATCTAGAGAAATTTTAGAGGAGAAGTTCTAGAGCCCTTCATGGGAAATTCGAATTCACATCTTGTTTTGAGTGATCGGTTTGCATCATTTTTCATAGATAGTTATTATTTCGCATTTTATTAGCATTACATACATTCAACCCCCCTTTAGATATATTTTCAATTGGTATCAGAGCTTTGGTCTCTAGATTTTGGTTTAACCACCATAGAGAGATCCTTTGACTGAAGGAATTAAAACCCCACCAAAGATTGATGGCCTTAACTTTCCCATATGGAAGGTTAAGATGACAGCTTTCTTGCAATCCCTAGGAAGCTGGGTTGCAAAGACAGTGACCAAACATTATAGTCTACCCGATGGTGATGAGGACACATGGTTCGACATTGCCACCAAGAAATTTGACGCCAATGCAAAAGCACACTATGCATTATTTCAAGCCTTGAATGATGATGACATAGCAAGGGTCATTCATATGAGATTTGGTCATACCTAGTTATCACACACAAGGGGATATCACAAGTCAAGAGAGCTAATATTGATCTCTTGCGCTACCAATATGAGAATTTTACCATGCATGAAAGTGATTCTATTGATGACAAGGTTTACTAAAATCACCAATGATCTTGATTCTTTAGGTGATGTCAATGATAATGACCAAAAGGTGCGGAAGGTCATTTGTGCTCTACCACCATCATGGGAGGTCAAAGCTACAGCATTAAAAGAGCTGAATGACAAGGAAGAGATGGAGCTCATAAGTTTTATTGGCAATCTTAAAACTCATGAGATGGAGAGGAAGGCTAAGGAAGAAATGATGCCTCAAAAGAAAAAATATGATTGCTTTCAAGTCTACTCCCACCATCTCCGTTGATGAAGAAGAAGAAGAAGATGATGAAAATCTTTCCTCCTAGTGAAAATGTAAGGAGGATGTACAACAAGGCCAAGTTCAACAATAGAAGATGAAAGTAAAGGAAGGAGGACAAGAAGATCATTTGCTTCAATTGTTGAAAATCCGGACATATCATTGCTTGAGTGCCCGGAGAACAAAAGCAAGCCTACAACCTCCAAGAAGCCCTACAAAAAGAAGGCCTTGAAATCTACTTGGGATTCGGAGAGTGAATCCGAAGAAGAAGTGGATACGGCAAGTGTTTCATGGCAAATGACAACACACCCAAGGTAACATCCGAATCTTTACTTGATGATTGTGAATTAATAATGGATGAATTGGGTGAAGCGTTTGAAGAACTTTCTCATAACTATGACTTTCTCAAGAAAAAATATTTAAAAATGAAAAAGAAAAATGAATTTCTTCAAAATCAAGTTGTTGCTCTTACAAAAGAAAAATATATTTTATCTTTCACACTTCTTACTACACAAAAAGATTTTGATGCACACAAAATTTTTGTAAAGTCAAATTTTCTTTAATTAATGAAAAAGAGATTTCTATTTTAAAAACCAAAATTAGTACTGGAAAATGTTTTGAAAAAATGTGAGTTTGATGAGGTTAGATTAGATGCCATGTTTCTTAAGAGACACACTCCAAGGAAACATGTTCATGTTTCTCATGCTACACATGCTCATACTCTTCAAGCACAACATGCTCACACACATTATGCTAAACATGTCACATACACTAAGCATACTTATGTTTCACATGCTCATCATACACATACAAATCATGCATTTATGTATGGTAGAGTATATTCATGCACCTATTATTGCCGGAATGGTTACATAGCTAAGTTTTGCTTTGATTGCATTAATGCTTCAAATGATCATGTTTGGGTTCGAAGAACTAACACCATAGGACCCAAGAAAATATGAGTACCAAAATCAATAACTTCTTTACTTGATAAAGGTACGCACTAAGACTCCAAGACGTAAGGATTGGTGGTACCTTGATAGTGGTTACTTAAGGCACATGACTTGCGATATCATCAACTTTGCAACTCTATCAAGGTATCATAAAGGTGGCACCGTCACCTTCGGAGATGATTCAAAAGGCAAAATCACTGGTATAGATAATATCCAAATTGGCTCATCTCCTTTAATAGAAATATTATTTTGGTTGAAGGTTTCAAGCATAATCTTTTGAGCATTAGCCAACTTTGTGATAAAAGTTTTATAGTTATTTTTGATGATTTCACTTGCGATGTTTTAGATAAGAAAACAAATATTTATGTTCTTTCTGGTTTTCATGAAAACAATGTTTATATGATTGATATGTTAAATTTATATTGCAAAGCTACTTGTTTAAATACTTTTAATGAAGATTCTTGGTTATGACATAGGAGATTAGGCCATCTTTCGTTTGACCATCTATTCAGAATTAACTCTAAGGAATCGGTGAAGGGTATTTCTTCCTTGAAGTTTGAAAAGGACCGCATTTGTGATGCGTGCCAACTTGAAAAACAAAACAAGTCTACTTTCAAAGCAATCAAGGATATTATGACATCTAGACCATTAGAGTTGATCCACATGGATTTGTTTGGTCCAGCAAAAACTAAAAGTCTTAGTGGTAATTGTTTTGTTTTATTTTAATTGATGATTTCTTTATATTTACATGGGTTTTATTTTTGAAACACAAAGATAAAGCTTTTTACCATTTTTATATTTTTAGAAAAAGAGTTGAGAAAGAAAAAGATTTTTCAATTTTGTATATAAGGAGTGATAGAGGTGGTGAATTCATTAACCATTCCTTTATTACTTATTGTGAAGTAAATAGAATTAAACATGAACTATCTTGTCCTACAATTCCATGACAAAAATGGAGTTATTGAAAGGAAGAATCGTACTCTTCAAGAGATGGCTAAGACAATGATTAGTGAATACAGACTCCCTCAATATCTATTGGCCGAGGCCGTAAACTCTTCATGTTACATATGAAATAAAATTTATTTTACAAAAATATTTCAAAACACCTTTTGAGAATTACTTTTTGAGAAAAACCAAATGTTTCATACTTTAGAGTGTTTGGTTGTAAATGTTTTGTTTTGAACATTAATGATAATTTAGGTAAATTTGATGCCAAGTCTTATGAAGTTATATTTGTTGGGTATTCAAATTTTAGTAAGAGCTATAGAGACTTCAATAGGTTTACTTTGACTATTGAAGAGTCTATGCATGTCAAGTTTGAGAAATCTAATGCTTTTGTGAAGAATGTTGTAGAAAAGGATTGCTTAGGTGAAGATATGGAGAAAATATCTTTAAAATACTCACCAATGTAAGAAGATAAGCCAAAAGATGATGAACATAGTGAAGTTCAAGATGTTGAAGTGAAACCAACTCAACCACTTCCAAAGGATTGGATATATGTTACAAATCATCCCAAAGACATCATCATAGGTGATGTATCCAAGGGAGTAACTACTCGCTCCTAACTCTATGATATTTATGACCATTTTGCATTCATTTCATATATTGAGCCCAAAACATCCTCGAAGCCAAGGGTAACTCATATTGGTTGCTTGCAATGCAAGAAGAGCTCAATCAATTTGAGCGCAACCAAATTTAGTACCTTGTTCCTAGACCTTATGATAGACCAATCATTGGTACTAAATGAATTTTTAGGAATAAGTTGGATGAGTCAGAAATGTTATTAGGAATAAAGCTAGATTAGTAGCCCAAGGTTACACCCAAATTGAAGGTATCGATTTTGAGAAAACCTTTGCACCTGTAGCACGGTCTGAAGCCATACGGATGACACTTGCTTTTGCTTCATTCAAGCTTTTAAACTTTTTCAAATAGATATTAAAAATGCATTTTTGAATAGTTTTATCGAAGAGAAAGTGTATGTTGAACAACCGACTGGGTTTGTTGATCTTACACATCCGGATTTTGTTTCTAAACTTTAAAAGGCTTTATATGGTTTAAAACAAGCTCCAAGAGCTTGTTATGAAAGACTTTCTACTTTTTATTTCAAATGTTTTTGTGAAAGGGAAAGTTGTCACTGTATTATTTATAAAGCATGTAGATAGTGATATCCTTATCGTGCAAATTTATATTGAAGATATCATTTTTGGATTTATTAATGAAATACTTTATAAGAATTTTGAATCATACATGAAGAAGAGTTCGAAATGTCTATGATGGGAGAGCTCAACTACTTTCTTGGATTCCAAATCAAGTAAGAGAGTGATGAAATTTTCACACACCAAGCCAAATACACAAGAGAGACTATCAAGAAATTGGGCTTGAAGATGCAAAGACAAGTAAGACTCCCATGGCTATCACAACAAAGCTTGATAAGGATGAACAAGGTAAAAATATTGACATTAAACTTTATATAAGCATGATTGGTACTTTGCTTTATTTGACGGCTAGTAAACTAGATATTATGTTTAGTGTTTGTCTATGTGCTAGATTCTAATCTTATCCTAAAGAGTCTCACTTGATTGCAGTAAAAAACATTATTAGATATCTTAAAAGCACTATTGGAATGGGCTTGTCATATCCGAAGACCAGACAATTTTTAATGACGAGCTTTTTAGATGTCGACTATGCTGGTTGTATAGTAGATAGGAAGAGTACTAGTAAAACTTATCAATTTTAAGAAATTGTCTAGTTTCATGGTCTTCTTAGAAATAAAATTTCGTAGCCCTCTCAACCGTCGAGGTGGAGTATGTTGCGGTCGGGACTTATTGTGTACAACTCCTTTGGATGAAACATACTCTCCTTGACTATGATTTGTATTATGATCATATCAAAATATTTTGTGATAACACTAGTACTATTCATATGACCATGAATGCAAAATAACATAGCAAGACCAAACATATAGAAATTAGATATAACTTTCCTAGAGATCACTATGAGAAAGGAGATATTGACATTGATTATGTTTCTACTGATTTTTAACTTGCAGACATTTTTACTAAACCACTAGATTAAAATAGAATTTTATTCATTTGTTGTGAGTTAAATGTTTGCATTATGAATTCATAACTTTTGAAATTGCTTCATATTTGTTTCATATGGTTTCATATATTTTCAATTGATACATGTGTTTTTATTGGTACCTCTTTTTGCTTCAATTATTTTTTATTTCTTGTATACTTTTACTGCTTTTTGATGCATGACAAAAAGGAAGAGAGGTATTTGAGTAATATCTATAGTTTTGATAGGTTTTCATGGTTTTGATACTTATCCCTTATTTTGATATCATGAGCTTTATGCATAACTGTTTCTATTACCATGTTTATATGCAATGCCATGATTCATTGTTTTCATTCATTGCATAGTATTTTTGGAGGAAGGAGGAATAGAAGGATGGTAGGCTATTTATGCATATTACTCTAAATTGATATATTCTTCAAATATGCATTTATGTGACATGCTTACATTAACAAATCTAGTTATAGTCATATTGATATCTTGTACTTGATAGATAGCATAACTTGAGGGAGAGAATTTTCAAGTTCTTTTCTATCATTTATTTTTAAATAACTCACATGTTTTGTCATCATCAAAAGGGGAGAGATTGTTGGCCAATGTTACAATCATCTGTTTCTTATTCTGATGAGGTTATTTAGTACTAATCAAGTTTTAAGTGGTTAAGTGGTTCAAAAAGATTTAATATGTTTCTTCCTCTAAAGGAAGGTGTTGAAGACTCAAGGGTATTCAAATATGGAATTGGTGCTCAAAGTACTCGACGTCGCTATTGGAGAAGCCCGCTTGAAAACACTTGTAATCACTAAGAATCTTGTAAGAAAATAGTATGTAAAAGTGTAGAAATATAGATTTGATACTAAAAAGTTGCACACACAAAAAAACACATTTTGAATATACAAGTTTTTTATCATATTGGTGTTTTGCATGTTAGGCACTTGATTCATATTTCTAATTTTATATCCTGTTTAGAACATATATTTGATTGCCTTACATTGTCACTTTTCTTTAAAACCAATACAAAATATTTTAAAAATAGTTTGCATTTCAAAACAGTCAGAAAAATATGTTTTGGCCCAAGTTAGTCGACCGAGCGGTAGGTCGACGCCTATTATATGCCAAGACAGTCAATTGAGTGCACGTTAGTTGGTCGACTGACCAGTCGATCGCTAACCCCAGCGGTCGACCGGCTGGCTCAATCCATGTGTCTGTTGGGTGTCGGTCGACCGATCGGTCAACCGACCACTCTGAGCAAAGTTTTTTTGACAGAGTCCGGTCGACCGGGCGGTCGACCGTAGCTAGCGGTTAGTTCAGAACTGAACTACCGATCGACCGGCTGGTCTACCGAAGTTCTGATAAAAAGCCATAAAGACTAGTTTTCAAAATATGTATTTTGTTCTGATTTTTCCAACGAGCATTTTTGCTTTTTCTTGGCCAAATCTCTTCCCAAATGACCTGGTGAGTGATCGGGGGAAATCGTGCACAAAACACAGTTTTTGCCGCATTTTCGTGGCCCTTCTGGGGCCGCGCGTGTCGCGCTAATGGGTGCAGACTGCTGGCTTGCCCCTATTGGTTCTCCTTACTGGTTTCTGATTTTCTGCTTTCAGTTTGACAGATTAGCTCCCCAAAGTTAATGGCTATATTTTAGGCTCTAAAATCACCAAATAAATAGGATTTTTAGGCTTCTTCTTCATTCCACACCAAGGACCTAGGAACACACAAGAAAATCATTATTAGCAATATTTTATATAGAATAAATGTGAAGATGTTGTATGAAAATTGCAAATATGGAGACTAATCAGTGAGCTAAACTAATAGTGTTTATAAGTTGCCTATATATATGGGTCATGGGAATAGAATTCAAACAAGAATATACAAGAAAGTTTCAACAAGTTTCAACAAGTTTTACAAGTTTTTGAGAAATATATTGAAAATCATTTTTTCAAGTGCTTTCATTTTCAAAGTTATTTCAATTGATTTTTCAGCTCTTAAATTCTTTCAACTGAATTTTTACTCACACAAAATCTTTGAGCTTCAATTTAGATCTACTCTATAAAAATTTGTAAAGAAAAGAGTGTTTGTGAACTAGTGGTCATCAAGAGATTTGTAAACTCTCATTGGCTTTGTGCTACCTCTTATGTAGAGGATTGAGTGTTAGAGTTGTGTACTTCAATCTTGTGTAGACCATTGTAATCCCTTATTGTAAGATCCCTTTGTGAAAGATCCTATTGTGGATAGTGAAATCCTTCACGGTGGTGAAGACGGAGATGTAGAGTGGTGGCTCGAACCTCAAAACAAATTCATCGTATTTGCGATTGCTTGTCTCTTTATCTCTATCTCTTTACTTTGCTTACACTTGTGTTGTTGCTTCTCTTGCACATTCTATTTATTGCTTGCATTATACCACTTTCATCATTCTCACTTATCAATCTTTTCTTATCTCAACAAGAAGGTAATTGAGCATCTTAACTCATAATCTAGATGAATTTTAGAGGAGAAGTTCTAGAGCTCTTCACAGGAAATTCGACTTCACTTCTTATTTTGAGTGACCAGTTTGCATCATTTTTTATAAATAGTTATTATTCTACATTTGATTAGCATTACACCTATTTACCCTCCTCTTGGTGTATTTTCATTTGTCACGCGGTGAAGGCGGGAACGTAGAGCGTGGTGCTTGAATTTCAAAACAAATCTCTTGTGTTTGCGAGTGCTTTCTTTTTTTCTCTTACTCTATATCTATTGCTTGCACTTGTGTTTTTTCTTATCTCTATTGCTTTCGCTTGTACTTTTAGTTTCATTGCACTTTCTATTCATCTATTGCATCATTCATACTTGTCGGGTTTTTTTTCAATCAAGAAGGCAATTGAGCACCTTAATTCTTATCTAGAGGAATATAAAGGAGAAGGTCTAGAGCCTTTAATTGGGAATTCAGCTTCACTTCTTGATTTGAGTTGACCATTTGCATTATTCATTTTTAATTGTTACATTTTCGTATTTGATTAGCATTACACCTATTCACCCCCTCTAGGTGTACTTTCAATTGGTATCAGAGTTAGACTTTAGTTTTTGATTTAACCATCTTAGAAAGATCCACTAGCTAATCATCACTCATTTGCATCATTTGCTTGTTTTCTACACTAGTATAAATGGCTAAAGGAATAAAGACTCCACCCAAATTTGATAGCCTTAACTTTCTCATATAAAAGTTAAGATGACTGTTTTCTTGCAATCCTAGAAAGCCGGGTTTGCAAAGACGGTGACCAAATCATTTAATGTACTCGATGGTGATGAGGACACTTGGTCTGAAATTACCACAAAGAATTTAATGCTAATACTAAGGCACACTATGTCTTACTTCAAGCTTTGAATGATGATGATATTGCTAGGGTAATTCATTGCAAATTCGTTTACGAGAATTGGTTGCAATTTTTTGTCACACACGAGTGCATCACAAGTCAAGAGAGCTAAGATTGATCTCTTGTATTCCCAATATAAAAATTTTTTACTAATGAGAATGAATCCATTGATGAGATGATTATCAAGTTTACTAAAATCACCAATGGTCTTGCTTCTTTAAGTGATGAAAGTGATAATAACCAAAAAGTAAGGAAGGTCATACAAGCTCTTCTACCATCTTGGGAGGTCAAGTCTGCTACATTGAAGGAGCTCAATGATAAGGAGGAGATGGAACTTATTATCTCATTGGGATCTTAAAAACCCATAAGATGGAACAAAAGGCTAAAGAGGAGAAGGCATCCCAAAAGAAAAATTCTTACCTTCAAATCTACTCCCTCCATATCCGACGAAGAAGATGATGACCAAGAAGATGATAAGAATCTATCTCTTCTAGTGAAGAATGTAAGAAGGATGTACAACAAAGTTGTTCAACAATTAAAGAAGATAGCAAGGGAAGGAGAAGAAGATTATTGGCTACAATATAGGAAACCCGGACATGTCATTGCCGATTATCCAGAAATCAAAGACAAACCCACAACCTCTAAGAATTCCTACAAAAAGAAGGCCTTGAAAGCAACATGGGATTCAGAGAGTAAATCCGAGGAAGAAGTGGACATGGAGAATATGTGTTTCATGACAAATGAGAACAGACTCAAGGTAACTTCCGAATCTACTCTTGAAGAATGTGACTTATCTATGGAGAATTTGGTGAAGCTTTTAAGAACTTTTCAACAACTATGATTTCCTTAAAAAAAAAGTATTTGAAAATGAAAAAAGAAAATGAACTTCTTCAAAATCAATTAGTTGTATTTTCAAAGAAAAAAACCTTTATTTTCTACTATTCAAAAGACACAAAAAGATTTTGATACACACAAAATTTCATGCAAAGCAAAATTTTCAATTATTGATAAAAATGAGATTTTCATTTTGAAAAACAAAATTAAAACTTTAAACAATGTTTTGAAGAAGTGTAAATTTGATAAAGTTAGATTAGAGGCTATGTTTTCAAAGAGGCAAACTCTAAGAAAACCTATGTTTCACACATACACCATCATGCTCGCACACTACCACAACCACATGCACGTCATGCATGCCATGCTACACGCACCCATGCTACACATGCTCATCATACAGAACCATATCATACATTTTTAATATGCGAAGGTGTATTTTGGTTCTATTGTGGCCGGAAAGCTCACTGGGCTAACTTTTGTTATAATAGAATTAATGCTTCTAATAAATATATTTGGGTTCGAAAGACTAACACTTTAGGACTCAAAAAATTTGAGTATCAAAGTTAGCTCCTTTGTTGATATAGGTACGTATCAAGGCTCCGAGATGTAGGGAGCGGTGAAACCTTGATAGTGGTTGCTCAAGGCACATAACATGGAATATCAACAATTTTTCAACCCTATAAAGGTACCATAAAGGTGGCACCGTCATTTTCGGAGATTACCCCAAGGATAAAATCATTGGTATAGGTAATATCAAGATTGACTCATCTCCTTTAACTGAATATGTTATTTTGGTAAATGGACTCAAACATAATATATTAAGCATTGGACAATTTTGTGACAAAGACTTAAAGGTTATTTTTGATGACTCTACTTGTGATGTTTTAGATAAGAAAACAAATGCTTGTGTTCTTTCTGATTTTCATGAAAATAATATTTATATAATTGACATGTTTAATTTACAATACAATGCTATTCGTTTGAATGCTTTTAACGAAGATTCTTGGTTATAGCATAGAAGACTAGGCCATATTTAATTTGATCATCTATTCTAAATTAACTCTAAGGATTCGATGAAGGGAATTTCTTACTTGAAATTTAAAAAAGTCCACATTTATGATGTGTGCCAACCTGAGAAACAAACCAAGTTCTCTTTCAAAACAATCAAGGATATCATAACATCTAGACCTTTAGAGTTAATCCACATGGATTTGTTTGTCCAACTAAAACCAAAAGTGGTAGCCACTTAGATTTTGTTTTAGTTGATGATTTTTCTATGTTTAGATGGGTATTGTTTTTAGAACATAAAGATGAAGCTTTTTCACATTCTAATTTTACGCATTAAGAGTAATAGAAGTGGCGAGTTTATCAGTTTATCAACAATTCCTTTATCACTTATTATGAAGAAAAATAAAATTAAACGTGAACTATTTTGTCCTAGGACTCCACAACACAATAGAGTCGTCGAAAGGAAGAATCGAACTCTCTAAGAGATGGCTAGGGCTATGATGAGTGTATATGGACATCCTCAATATCTATGGGCCAAGGTCGTAAATACCTCATGTTACATATCAAATAGAGTTTACTTTTATAAAAATACTTCTGATACCCCTTTTGAGATTTATTATTTGAGAAAATCAAATGTGTCATATTTTAGAATTTTTGGTTGTAAATGTTTTGTTTTGAATACCAAGGATAATCTACGTAAATTTGATGCAAGTCCTATGAAGCTATATTTGTGGGTATTCAAATACTAGTAAGGGTTATAGAGTCTTCAATAGGTCAACTTTGACTATTGAAGAGTTTATGCATGTTAAACTTGAGGAATCTAATGCTCTTGAGAATAATATTGTAGAGATTGATTCCTTAGGTGAAGACATGGGATCTCTTTGAAGGACTCACCATTGCAAGAAGATGATAAGACAAAGGATGATGAACATGGTAAAGTTCAAGAAGTGAAAGTAGAACCGACTCAATCACTACGAAGGATTGGAGACATGCTACAAATCATCCCAAATACGTCATCTTAGGTGAGTTATCCAAGAGGGTAATTACTCGCTCTAAATTTCAAGATATTTAGGGAATGTTGTATTCATATCTCATATTGAGCCCAAGAATATCCTCGAAGCTGAGGGTGACTCATATTGGTTTCTTGCAATGCAAGAAGAGCTAAATCAATTTGAGCGCAAACAAATTTGTCACTTGTTCCTAGCTCCATGATAGACCAACTATTGGTACTAAATAGATCTTTAAGAATAAGTTGGATGAGTCAGAAAATATTTTTAGGAATAAAGATAGGGTAGTGGTCTGAGCTTACACCTAAATCGAAGGCATCAATTTTAAGGAAACCTTTGCACTCATAGCACGGCTTGAAGTCATACAGATGACACTTTTCTTTGCTTCTTTCAAGAATTTTAAGCTTTTTCAAATGGATGTTAAAAGTGCATTTTTGAATAGTTTCATGGAAGAGGAGGTATATGTTGAACAACCCCCAGATTTGTTGATCCTGCACATTCAGATTTTATTTTCAAACTTAAAAAGTCTTTATATGGTTTAAAACAAGCTCCAAGAGCTTGGTATGAAAGATGTAATACCTCTATTTGGAAGTACATGATTTAATAATGTATAATATTATTTTAATATATAAATATTGTATCAATTATTAATTATTATCTATGTGATTTTTTTTACTGCTAATTGCCATTAACTACTATTATCAGTATTACTTATTTATCTAAATATTAGTATTGTAGTTATTAAATGTCCTCATTATTATTATTATATGTTTATTTTCTTTTCCATTCCCAAGCCCACCCCATGCATCTTTATTTAATTTCTCTTTTATTACTCCATCAACACTAAGCTCCAAGCCCATTCCAAAATGCAAGCCCACTCTTACTATTTCTTTTTTCTTTCTTTCATTTTCCTAGCAGACCCATTTCTATTATTTCAGCATCATTTTTCAAGCCTAGAGGCCAAACACGCTCCAACCCTATATATATATATATCTCAAAGTCTCCTTCTACCCCTCAAAACCCTAACTTACAAACAACCACAGCCGCCGTCTTCTTCTTCTTCTTCTTCTTCATGATTTTATCCTCTCTATCTCTCCATCAACCTCCACAAGATCCGTAGTTAAGCTCATGCTTCCTCCTCTCCCATAGCCGGTTGCAGCAATGCTGCATCCCATCTTGGAAGCCCCCTCCACCAGCAGCCGAGCTTTTCTCCTCTCCCATATCGCATTGGCGCACCTCCACAGCCCCCATGCGCCTCCTCGCAAGCCCCAAGCGCTGCCGGAGTTCACCCGCACTCCCATGGCTGGATCACCCTCCACCGGGCCCCTTCGCTTGCCCAGGCCATGCAACAGCCCACGCACAGCCAATGAGCAGTCCAACGCCTCCCCCGAGCGCCTTGCCGAGCTCCGTAGCTTGAGCTTGTAATTGAGCAAGGCTTTAAGGTGGCGTGAATGCTGGTCCACGTATCTGGATTCAGGTGCATGGGCGCTCCATGTTTGGCCTCCCATTTTCAAGTTGGGCAATGGATCTTGCGTTGGGTGTAGACTGTTTTCGAGTCTCTTGAAGTGAAGGACAATGATGGACTACCGCATCTTCCGTTATGGCCTCTCCTGGTTGCCCGATCCACTCCCCGGCAATCTACGGTCATCCTCCACGGCCTCTGTCTCTGCCCCGCGGCCTCCGCGGCATGAGCCCTCGGCGATGTGCATCTCCCCTGTTTCGTGAGTTTCTCTTTCCCTCAATTTGCATGTTATTAATTATATTATGTATGCATGTATATATAATATATAGTGGACTGTTTATATATGTTGTGTGGGTGTGTACATTTAAAATAATGTGTGCAATATAATGGTTGTGTGTTGTAAATAATATATATGCATGTGTTTTCCATGCATGGGCTTACAAATATGTAGTGTGTGCATGAGTTAGGTGTACTGTGCATGAAATGTTCGTATGCAGTTTAATTATGTGGGTGTAAATTATATGTATGCTGTATGTACATGTTTGTGTGGAATGGTGTCTTCCGTCTCTCCGTGGGACGCCGTTGATCGCCGTCGGCGAGCGCGAACGCACCCACGCCCTTCATGGCGAGATGCTCTATCCAACGACACCCTCTGCGGCCCCTGACGCCTCCGCTAGATCCTCCGTCGGTGCGCCACAAATCACCACATTATTATGTGAGTCTACTTTCCTTCTCCCACTTTATTTCTCTTCCATGTCATGTTAATATATATGTTTATATAAAGTGTAATAATGTGAAATTTTAATTAAATGTGCTTAGTAATGTATATGAATTATTATTATGTAGGTATAAATGCAATTGTTTGTTAGTGTGTGCATGTAGGGAGGTGTGCGTGAGTGTGTGTTCATGTGTAGACATGGGTATACGTGTATATATACATAATAGTTATGTATGTATATAGTATATGTATATATATGTATGTATAGAGGTGTATGTATGTGTATACTTATGTGGGTGTACACGTATGTGTCGTGTTGCTCGGGAGTGTGTTTAATGTATATTTATATTTATTTGTGTGTTTGGTTGCGTGTTGCAGCGCTTCGGAATAGTTTGATGAGATCCGAACCGTTGCAGGAGACCCGGACCCGATTTGGATTCGTGCTCGTTATGGACCTGATACAATGGCGATTTGAAGACCGTTCCATAGGATGATATGTAGATCAGTACCGGTTCGTGCAGTGAAGACCAGACGGCGATTCGGTTCTGAAACCGCATCATTTCATGTGAGTGTTTCACTTCTTTGTTTAATTTTATTTAATTGTGTTGTGAGTGTTTGTTCTTGTGTATCTACCGTTGTCAGTAAGCATTTACGTGTTGCTCTTATTATTTCATGTGATTTTCTGATATATTTTACCAGTTTGATACCTTTGTATTGTAGTTATATCTCCAGTACCTTATTTCAGATGTCAGATATTAGTTGTCAGCTACTCAGTTGTCAGATATCAGTAGTTAGTTGTCAGATTATCAGTTATTATTGACATCACTAGTTGTTGGAGATATCAGTTATTCTTTAATAATAACACATTGATTGCTTATTAATAAAAGATATCATAAACCGGGGAACAGGGGTAATTGCCTGATGATGCATGTCGTGTATTTTGGAAGGACTTCTTATGGTACCGAGTTGTGGGTTCCAACCATGGGGAACCAAGGTAGTACTGGCTACCTATCCAGTTGTCAGTTGTCAAGGCTATGCCCGGATTACGGCGCCATACTAGTTTTCTTTTCGTGTGGGGCTGTGGTCTTCAGATATTAGAGCCTTGCGGCTTGTCCTGGTTCAGCACCGGGGCTGTTAGACCGTGGTACCAGGCATGCACGGTACTCTTCCAAAACACATGCACTACATTGGCAGATAGTTACAACAACGATAACTTTGTTTGATACGTGGGAAAACGGCTGTGGTATGGGACACAGCTAAGTACTACATTAGTTAGGTTAATAACAACCAACCAGATTAGTGACATATGCTAGGTTACACATTTTGACATCAGTTGTTTGTTTATAGTTGTGATAGTTGACTTTTATGTACATACATTTTACTTTCGGTTATCCTTCAGTTGTCTTCTTCTCATGTTATTTAGTTATCTTATGACTGCAGTTTATCTTATTATTATTCTGTGCACATTGTTTATATGCACGAGCTTCCCCTTTATACACACACACACTCACCAGGTCACTTTCTGACGACCCTGTATTCGTACGTCCAGATATTGGATGTTTTGTTTCTACTGTGCAGGTGTACGATGAGACTGTACGCTTAGCGAAGAACTGGAGTTTCTCCCTTTTGATTCCGGTATTCTTATCTTTCTTGCCTTCATATTATTTCCTGATTCTCGATATATCAGATTCAGTTGTTATTCCAGTTTATTATTTATTTGATATCATGCGTGGATGCTTATATGTGATATTGCAGTAATCATGATTCATTATAGTTTAAATTTATAGCTTGTTTCGGGTTATTTAAGGCTTAGCGCGTATACGTGAGGGATTTTCCTTGCATATATGCGTCGCCGACTCGTGTCGCATCTCCGCTCCAACGTATTTTGGGAAGCGGGGCGTGACAAAAGACTTAGTTATTTTCTTGTTAAAAATGGTTTTATTAAAGGCAAAGTTGACACTACCTTGTTTACAAAGTATGTAGTTGATGATGTATTGATAGTGCAAATATACGTTGATGATATTATTTTTGGATCTACTAATTAAAAGCTTTGTAAAAATTTGAATCATGCTTGAAGGAGTTAGAAATGAGTATGATAAGAGAGCTTAACTACTTATTTGGACTCCAAATCAAGCAAATGAATGATGGGATCTTCGTTAATTAAGTCAAATACACGAGAGCGCTTATTAAGAAACTTGGGCTTGATGATGCAAAAATTAGCAAGACTTCCATGGATACCACAACTAAGCTTAATAAGGATGAATAAGATAAAAATATCAATGTTAAATTCTATCGTAGCATGATTAGTGATAGTACACATATTTTGCATTCTTTTCATTACACTCCTACATTTATCGTGTAATAAATCTGCTAATTTTCTTGTCTTAAATGTCTATTTTGTAGAAGATAATAATGAAGAGAAAGAGGATTAACCAAATAAATATCAGTTAAAATCAGATTTAACTGAATCTATTTAGTTAGCTGAGAACGATCCCAGATCTAGCTAGAACAAATCAAGAATTTGGGTAAATATTCAGCTGAAGATCAGAGCAAATCAGAAAGATAAATCAAATGAAAACTGATAAAATTCAAATTTCTATAAATCCACTTGGTTAGCTAGAGATCAACCGAAGATAATATCAAATACAGAGTTCAAATTCAAAATCCAAAGGGATAAATGGAGAGAAAATATCAACGGATGAGATGAAGTAATTTTGACTCAGATTCTGACTGGATTCATTTTAGTATTTGAATCATAACTTTTGCTACCGAATCTCCAATCTGATGATTAAAGATGATACAGAAAGAGGACTTAAAGGGCTACAACTCTTAAGTTGATTACTATTTCTAATTCTATCATGTGATAAGTTATATTCAGTAATGAACATGCCAATAAGCTGCAAATCAGAACTGAATATCCACATCAAATCAAGTTTGGAGATAAGGGGAGGTTTCAAATTCAGAAATAGTTAGCTCTCTCTATCTTTTAACTCATTTCCTTATCCATTTCTATGCTATAAATACTCCACACATCAGAGGCAGAGGGGACGACCTAGCAGAGAGTAGAAGTTAGGCTATTCTGTAGTTTGTAACTTAGGTTTTTAATTTTCTTTTATGTAATTTTTATTTTCTTTATGTAACTGAGAGGAGAGGAGATTTTCATGAAGGAATGAGAACAAACTTGCACTGAGGGTGACACCGGGGTAAGTAATCTTTTCTTTCATTGTTATTTGAATCGAATCGAAGTTTTCTTTTTTTTTCTATTCTTTTTTTGTTTGCTTCCCTCTTCTGTGTTTGTGAATCCAAATGACTCTGATAGCCTCGAAGTTACCTTACCCTTACAAGTGTCGTTGATGGCTTATGGTGATGGATATCCATTTCTATGGTAGTGTAGCTTGCCCCTTCATTTCATAGCGTAAATCGGGAATGGGGAAGATCCTATTTGTCATACTTCACTCGCCTTTAAACAAAGGTACATCTCAATACGGGTCAATAGTAAACAGGCGTCGAAGAGTTAAGTAAGTTTTTTAGGTTTTAATTTTTTTCTCTTTTAATTTTAGTTTAGATCACTAACGCCACTCAACTCTTTTATCACTCTTTTCAATTCTTTATATTTATCCATTTTCTATTTTCTCCACCTTCTCAATGTACCACTTTCTTCCTAACTTAACTTTAACCTATTTTCCTTTTCTTTTAAAGAACTAAAAGAAGATTTTTAACCATTGAATGTAACTTAAAAGAGAACTTGCTAAAAAAAGCTTCCATCGCTAGTCCCTCCTTGTGGATCACGACCCGCATAGCCACTTGTTATCGCGGTAGTATTGAGCACCTTGCACTCTTTATTCTTAAGCTGAAATTCTGTATTTTTGTGTGCAGGTTAAAACATCAATCAAAATTTGGCACCGTTGCAGGGGAGGGACGTTAAATAATTCTCTTTTAAAGTTTATATTTTTGGTTAACTTTCTTTTTTGATCTTGGTGTGTTGTGATAAATATCAAGAAAATTTTGCTGCAGTGGACATATAAGTGACCCTGGACTCTGCTCAAGAAAGTAGAGCCCAGAAACCCTCAAATTTGCTACATTCCAGTGGCAATCTGAGTGAACTACTAACCTGTATTTTGCAGGTTGGATGAATTGTAAAGCTAAATTTCTGTAACTATTTATTTTCTTATGTGTCTCACTGTACATACTTTCTAATGATGTTGTTAAATGCTAAAAACGGTTTAGACCTGCATTTAGGCATGTGCCTAATTCATTTACATTTTACTTTACTGTTGAAGAGTGCTGGAGCAAAGGTACGTGTGTATAGTATGTAGTATAGGAACACTTTTGGATTGTTTACATTACTTAAGTGTTATTTTTCATGTACACATTGCACTAAATTGATTTAAGGGCTTGTCCTATAAACAAGATAAGGTGGAGAAGTCATTACCTTCCCTTAACCCACAAACAATCTCCTCACTCACTAACCCAAGCCTAACTAAAACTGAGTAGACGTTGGCCCTAGGGACATCTCAGACTCATATAGGAGACTGACCTAAAGGGAAAGTTGATTAGAATTTGACTCTTGCCAAATCAGTGTCTAAGATTTGGGATTGAGGGGCGAAACCTCGAAGGTTGGTGGTTTGACATAATTAGGCCATTGCTTAGGCACAGATACCTCCCAATGATCTTATCCCTACCTGGCTGATTAACTTGTGGTCAGATTCTGCAATATACCCCCCGTAGATAGTCTAACCAGTTATGAGTCGTTGAGGTCTAAGGTCTACCCTAACTTAGGTTAGATTTTTTTTCTTTTTATTTGTTTGCTTATTTGGTTATTTTTCTTTGTTTGTGCTTGACATTTCTTGTGTGATATGACTTATAACAATAAGTTTTTCAATTTTAATGCTAACCATGTTACACCCTGACCTCTTTAATGAATATTACCAACCCGACATATCATAACTATAACCAACCTAGTGTGCCGAATTGGTCTTATCCGAATCAATACATGTCCCAGTCTCAATACTATGAACAAGACTGGAATAATCATCACTACTCCTCACAGAGTCAATGGGGATACAACTCCCCCGAGTCATATTGTCAACCACTTTACCAGCATTCAGCTTCATATACTCCTCCTCCCGAACAACCATTAGAAGAATCAATTGACTGAGAAAAGAGGATGGAAGCCTTAGATGAGCTTGAGCGACGAATTCAAATTTTAGAAGACTCAAAATCCCGTCAAAATTTCAAATCACAGATCCTTACTCTATTTTTCAAGGAGAACATATTAACTTAGAAAAGAGTATGAAAACCATGATTCAATGCCAAAATGATCCACTCGATATGATAGAAGCAAGACTTAGTAGATTGGAAAACATGCGTAGGAATAAGGAAACTCTCCCTACCCAATCTTTGACTATTCCTGATACTTCGAGCCATTTTGATGAAAACTAAGAATCATGGTATCTTGAAGACTTTGACCAAGATTCAATTTTATCACAAAACCTTGAACTTGACCATTATCAACCATTGACGAATTGGCAAGTGTTCATTTTGAGATTGAACTTGATTATGGATGTGAACCCGATCCTCAACGTTGTGATTCAGTTTTCATCTTTGAATCTATATTGACTCTGATATTCTTACCCAATTTGGACTAATTTCTCGAGCCAACATTTATTCTCGTACCCATAGATCTAGAAATGGAATCACCAATTTTGGATAGTCACATTTCATCGATGGTAAAAAAATGTGAATTTCAATTCTTAGACTTGGACTCAACTCTCGAACCAAAACTAACTCTCGAACCCAAAGTTGATTTTCCCGAGTTAGTTTTGGTTCCTAAACATATCATTCTTGAGTCCAAGTCAACCATTCCACCAAGTCACATTCTTTTGTTAGACATAGGTGTAGACCATAATGACTCCGTGATGATTTTCCAAGACTGGTCATGTAAAGGGAATAAGTTTCAAGATAGGATCTTTCGTGATCCTATTCATATTCGGGACTGTAAATATGTAAATAGAAAAGAGGTCAATAAAAGTGGGTTCCGTGAACCACCATATTATCTTAATTGGGTAGCAACGCTTGACCCAATCAGACCACAACCGGAACCACCACCATAAGGTAATATTTTCCTTTCCTTTCTTCTTTTTCATGCATCTATGCATTAATTCATACATTGAGGACAATTCATGAGAGGGTTCTAACATAACTTAGGTTTTCTTTTTTTAAATTTTTTTAACATTTTCTTTACTTTTAAGAACTTTTTGAAAGTAGAAATAATATTTTGACATATTTTTGTAAGAAATTAAGTCAATTTTAAGGAATAGGAGAATCATAATTAGGATTTCTTGTACTTGGTCAAAATAAAATTATTTGTTTAATGTTCAAGGCTAGGAAGAAAATTTAAAAAATAATTTAGTCTTGATTTTTACCTTGATGATATATGCATGCTTTATACTCTTACACACTTAGGGTTCAAAAACAAAGATTCTTCCTTATTAAAAAAAGAAAAAGAAAAAGAAAAAGAATATATATATATATATCCTTTGATTAAGCTGGGTATTTGTGTCTCATAAAGCATAAGTATTCACGCCTAAAGGCGGTTCATATAATAAAATCCTTAATTTTGTGGCTTTGTTTGCTCAAGTCCTTAAGTCCTTGGGGTGTTTTCTCACCCGATGCCCTAAGACCGTTTGGTTTGGGAGTCACCGATTAAAGGCTCGTTACATGGGCAGATTAGGAAGCCTAATAGAACTAAGGAATAATATCACCAAAAAAATAAAAGAAAAAAAAAAAAGAATAAGACATAAGAGTTAGAGTTAAAGAACCCCGAGTCAAAATTTCACGGTCACAAAGGTGCATATGACTTAGGGTAAAATAATAGATTAGATGAGAACGAATGAGAAATACAGTTTGACTTCAAATATTTCTCTCTTTCAAAATGTGTTTTTAAAATACTAATATTTCATTTCTCTTTCTTTATGGATTTTGTGGGTGTAATCCACTGAAAACCCTCACGAGACAAAACTCGTCCTCTAGGGGAAACCTAGAGGTTTAACGCCTTGTTGCATTTGCTCAGTGCAATCGCGTAACCTGTGAAAGTGATTTACTAATCTTTAGTTTAGTTTTTTGTTTTGCTTGAGGACGAGTAAAAGATAGGTGTGGGGGTGTGATTGTACAACTATTTTGCATTCTTTTCATTACACTCCTACATTTATCGTGTAATTCTGCTAATTTTCTTGTCTTAAATGTCTATTTTGCAGAAGATAATAATGAAGAGAAAGAGTATTAATCAAAAAATACCAGTTAAAATCAGATTTAACTGAATCTATTTAGTTAGCTGAGGATGATCCCATATCTAGTTAGAACAAATCAAGGATTGGGGCAAATTTTCAGCTGAAGATCAGAGCAAATCAGAAAAATAACAACAAATGGAAACCGATAAAATTAGTATGTCTATAAATCCATTTTGGTTAGCTAAAGATCAACCGAGGATAATGTCAAATATAGAGTCCAAATTTAAAATTCAAAGGGATAAATGGATAGAGAAAAGATCAACGGATGAGATGAAGCAATTTTGACTCAAATTCTGACTGTATATATTTTAGTATTTAAATCATAACTGTTGCTACCGAATCTCAAATCTGATGATTCAAGATGATCTAGAAAGACGACTTAAAGGGCTACAACTCTTAAGTTGATCAATATTTCTAATTCCATCATTTGATAAGTTATATTCAGTAATCAACACGCCAATAAGTTGCAGATCAGAACTGAATACCCACATCATATCAAGTTTGGAGATAAGGGGAGGATTCAAATTCAAAAATAGCATGCTCTTCCTATCTTTTAACTCATTTTATTATCCATTTCTATGCTATAAATACTCCACACATTAGAGGCAGAGGGGATGACCAAGCAGAGAGTAGAAGTTAGGCTATTCTATAGTTTTTAACTTAGATTTTTAGTTTCTTTTATGTAATTTTATTTTCTTTATGTAACTGAGAGGAGAGGTGATTTTCATGGAGGAATGAGAACAAACATGTACTAAGGGTGACACTAGCGTAAGTAATCTTTTCTTTCATCGTTATTTGAATCGAGTTGAAGTTTTCTTTCTTTTCTATTCTTGTTTTTGTTTGCTTCTCTCTTCTGTGTTTGTGAATTCAAATGACTCTGATAGCCTCGAAGTTGCCTTGCCCTTGCAAGTGTTGTTGATGGCTTATGGTGATGGAGGTAGTGTAGCTTGCCCCTTCATTTCATAATCGCTAATCCCTCCTTGTGGATCACGGCCCGCATTGCCACTTGCTATCACGGTAGTGTTGAGTACCTTGCACTCTTTATTCTTAAGCTCTGAAATTCTATATTTTTGTGTGCAGGTTAAAACATCAATCAATTAGTAGTTTACTATACCTGATGGCTAGTAGGTTAGACATTATGTTTAATGTTTGCTTGTATGCGAGATTTCATTCTTGTCCTAAAAAGTCTCATTTGATTACGGTAATTTACATTATTAGATATCTTAAGGAAATTATTATAGTATTCGAAGACCAAACAATTCTCAATGACAAGTTTTTGGATGCTGAATATGATGGTTGCAGAGTGTATAGAAAGAGTACTAGTGAAACTTGTCAATTTCTTAAAAATTGTCTTGTTTCGTGATTTTTCAAGAAACAAAATTTTATAGCCCTCTCAACCACCGAGGAGGAGTATGTTGCGGCCAGGGATTGTTCTGCATAAGTCTTTTGGATGAAACATAGTCTCCTTGATTATGATTTGCATTATAATCATATCAAAATATTTTGTAATAGTAGTAATACTATTCATATGATCAAGAATACAAATTAGCATTGTAAGACCAAGTACATAGAGGTTCAATATCACTTTCTTAGATACCACAATCACTTTCTTGAGAAAGGAGATATTGAAATTGATTATATTTCTATCGATTTTCAATTAGCAGACATTTTTACTAAACCACTTGATTTTAGTAGAATTTCTTTCATTTGTGATGAGTTAGATATTTATATGATGAATTAAGTTTATGAGTTTTTCTGGGCTTTATGACTACTTGCATATTTATTCATAAAAAATTTCTATTATATTGAGTTTTACTTTAAATTGAGTTTTACTTTCAAATGAGTATCAGGTATATGTTCAAGTGATCCATTCTCCCATTTGGATTTTTTTTAATATTGGTATTCATCTTTTTGCTATATGACAAAAAGAGGGAGAAGAATATAGTAGAGTTATTTGTTTATTTATTTTGAGTTATTTATTTGTTTATTTGTATTTCATGCAATTATCTCTTATCTATTCTCTTATTTGTATCCAATATTTCTAATATTTATTTGTTGGTATCTTAATTAGTATCTTTACTCTTTCTTGCATACTTATTGAAGTTTTGTTTTGATGATTACAAATCACATAAAGTTATTTGGTACTAATTAAGTTCTAGTGTTTATAAGCTTACAGAGTTCAAGAAATTAGAAGTTGTTCCATTCTTCCTTGAAGGGAAAGTTTTGAAAAAAATCAAATTGATTCAAAGAAGAGATTCAAGCTCAGACAATCAAAAGCATGAATTTTGAAGAAGTCCTCTTGATGAAAACTTAATATCTTAGAGTGTTTAAGTTTTGGTGTTGAATTGATACTCAAGAATCTCACACACTTGCATAAGTTAACCTATACAAAAATTATTTCTAAAAGGTTTTTAAAAATCTATGTTTTTCACTCAGACTGTCGACAGTGTCGGCCCAGAGGCCTTCCACTCTAGTTTTGATGATGATTAACTCATGTAGTTATGTTTACTAATAATCTTGTGATGTTTAGTTTTAGATCCTTAACCAAGATATTAGTAGGTGATTAGCTTCAACAAAGGTGTTTTGGAGCTTTTCACATGGTGATCAAGAGCCCGAGCGTCAAAGTTCATATCTAGCACTCGTTGGAGTCAAGCTCGGTGGATCACGTTTGGATCGAGTCGACTTGGAGACGGCGCTCTACAAGAAGACCTCGGTAAATTGTTTAGTTTATGTTTTTAGATCCACTTGTAAAGACTAGATAGTGTGATATGCTCAAGTTCACAACACACACACTTGTTTAAGTTTCATATTTATTAGTTTTCGATTTTTGGTTTAACTGATCTTGGTTTTCATGAATAGATAGGATCAACAAGTTCACATGGTTTAACGTATATTAGATTTGTTCTATATACATCTATGCTTCAACTATTTATACAAACTTAGTTTGATAAACCTATTCATGTATTTAGGTTTTGTATTTTAACAAAACTTGTTTTTGGAATTATTATCAAAAACTATGATATATATCTTTATATGTATATTGGATTATATCCATATACAACATGCCCTAAAAGTTATTTCTATATCATGTTTTTGTATTTGGATGAGTTCGGATTTCTATTCAAAAAATTCAAGTTTTGGAAAATACGAGTTTTGATTTT
The DNA here is from genome assembly GCA_038442645.1 of Agave tequilana. Taxonomy (NCBI): domain Eukaryota; kingdom Viridiplantae; phylum Streptophyta; class Magnoliopsida; order Asparagales; family Asparagaceae; genus Agave; species Agave tequilana. The sequence goes on along the minus strand of JAVJIF010012031.1, from coordinate 42,147 downwards.
CGGTAAAATTTCCATTACACAAAAAGAGTTCAAAATGTTTGTAACTTGGTTTGATTTTTACTCAAACAAGTTTGTATATCAATGTATTATACTGAACTTATTTTTGTAGATTTTTAGAGAATTTATGGGATTTATTTGATGATTAAAAACCAAGATTTCAATCCTGATTTCAGCCTGCTAGGCTCTGGCGGTCGACCGACCGGTCGACCGGACCAGGAGCCGGTCGACCGGAACGGTCGACCGGATGTGCACAAAACGTGCACAAGGCCATTTGGTTTGGCCGGTCGACCGTGCGGTCGACCGACTGTAGTGTCCTTACTCTCGGGTAAGGACGGTCGACCGGGCGGTCGACCGTAGGTTGGCAACGGTCAAATTTTGACCGTTGGCCGGTCGACCGGATGGTCAATTCTGAACATAATTGCTGCCAACGACTAGTTTTTTCAAATGGCTACAAATTGGGTTTTCTCTTAATAGTTTTTAATAAGTTTTTGGAGAGCTTATTTTCTGATCTTACTAGTGTTTTTGCAGCAATCAAAAAGAAGTTTTGGGCTCTAAAAGTTACACTTGATTTGGTGTTTTTCTAGGGTTTGGAAAATCAAAGAAAAGTGATTTTGGGAAAAGTGTTTTTGATTCAACATCTTCATCCTTATTTCTAGTTTTTCTCAAGGATTTTCTTTGAGTATTTATTTTCCATTCCTTTGGTTTTTCTCACACTTGAGCTTATCATTCTATCCTTTCTATAGGATCTTTGTTTTCTGTGGGAAAAGAATTTGTTTGTGGTCTTTTGATCACTAAGTAGTAAACCCTCCTACTTTGTGTTATCCCTCTTGTGTAGAGGTTGATTTTGGAGTGGTGGCTTTGTGCCCTATCCCTCTAGTGAGAGGTTGATTGGTTGGCTTTGTGCCCATCCCTCATTTGTGAGGTTGATTGAGTTTTGTGGTGGCTTTGTGCCTACCTCTTAGTGTAGAGGTTGTGTTTGTAAAGAGAGGAGTTGTGTACTCCCGGTTATTATATTGCCCCAAATCCTCAGTGGAGGTTCCCTGTGTGGGAGTCCTTTGTGGACAGAGTTAGTGAAAATCCTTCTGTGTGAAGGCGGGGACGTAGAGCTGGGTGCTCGAACCTCGAAACAAAACTTGGTGTTTGCGATTGATCCATTGACTCTTACTCTCTCTCTCTCTTTACTTTGTACATTGCTTTACTTTGTCATATCATATACATGCTTGTGTGTTTGTGTGCCTCACTTGTGCTTAACCACGAGAGCTTCATATAGCGCCTCAACTCTTATTCAGAGAAATCAAGAGGAGTTAGTCCAGAGCCCTTCACCGGGAATTCAGCTGCACTCGTTGGTTACACTAAGTGTTGTTGCAATTAAGTTCTAATTTTCGCATTTAGTTCATTAGATTAGCCGTACACCTATTCACCCCCGCTCTAGGTGTACTTTCAATTGGTATCAGAGCCTACGCTCCTGATATTAGGTTTAACCACCTAGGAGTGTGATCTTAGTTTTGCTAATCTACATTTGCATTTGCACACATATAGTTTGCACTCATGGATAGCCCTCCCATGTTTGATATCTCTAGACTTGATATATGGAAGGTTATGATGAGTTGTCATTTAAAATCCCTAGGATATAAAGTTTACCTTACCATTACCAAGGAATCCTACCTTAGTGATAGCAAGCATATAGAGGCCAATGCACTAGCCCTAAAGGCACTTAAAGCATCTCTTCATAAAGATTATTTACATGTGTTTTCTCACTATGAGTCCGCTTTTACAGTATGGAGCATTTTGACATCTCCCGAGCTACCAACGCTTATCGATAAGAAGAGGAGATCTAGGAAAGACAAGTCCGACGAACATTGCTTCATGGTCCAAGGGAATGACTCCCTTGAGGTACAATCAGAATCTCAACTAGATGTTAGCACTAGTTCCTATTGCAATGAGTGTTTAGAGGCACAAGCCATGAATGATGAACTTGCTAAAAATTGTGAAAATTTGATTTCAAAATACAAACTTTTGAAAAAGGAAAGTCTTGGTTTAAAAGAAGAAAATAAAATTTATCTTCTAGACTTGAGATTGTTTTGCAAGAAATGGATGAAATTTTAAGTGAAAGTGACTCGCTTAAATCCCAACTTGATCTTGCACTTAATGAAAACAAAATTTTGAAAAGTAAAAATGATTGTGAATATGTTTTGAAGAAAAATGAGGATTTAACTTCAAAACTTGATTTTGTATTAAAAGAAAATAATTCTTTGAAAAATAAAATAAATTTGATTTCACAAGAATTAAAAGATTGTTTAAAAAAATATTTCTTTGCAAAATGATTTAGATACACATGTTTGCCTTGATAATGTAGCTTCTTCATCTAGCTCACCTATTGCATGCACCTCTTCTATAATTGAAAATGATATATCTATGCTTAATAAGAGTGATGATTGTTTGGGCTCCACTTTGAGCCAATGTGCCATAAACCACTCACGATTGGAACCTATGTTTCAAAAGAAACAAGTTCCTCCTATGCATGCACACCATCCACGGCATACACATGTTTCGCACGTTCATGTACACAACACTATGTATGCTCATGTGTACACTTGTACACATTGTGGACTAAGGGCCACCTTACTAAATTTTGTTATGATCGTATACATGATTCAAATTTAGCAACTAAGTTTGTTTGGATTAGGAAAGGAACTAACCCCATGGACCCAAAAGGGTGTGGGTACCAAAGACCACCCCTATTATTTTTGATGTAGGTGTGGGCTCTCGCATGGCGTGAGAGTGATGGTACCTTGAGGTGGATGCGTTCCGAGCTTAAAAGAGGACAATTTGGATGCATCACTTTCAAGGAGAGTTTGGTGGGAGGACCACCTTGTTTTGGAGACATAGAGAGTTGCCCTCTCGGATTTGGTAACGATCTCTTACTCCTTATTTATGTTTACATACTTTTCATGTCATTAATTTTAGCATGTTTTGATGTTTCATAATTAATATGTTATATGCCATGATATTTAGATTAGTGATATACATGTTTAGTTATTTGAGACACCCATGTTTAATATGGATTTATATCTTTGTGTTCTCACATTATTTTTAACTAATGTGTATGTCCTAGATCTATGCATGTGCATGTATATAATGATCATATAAGTTTTTGCTTTCCATGCTCATGTTTTGATTACATGTTTAAATGTTAGTTTTCATTAAAACTTAGGTATATACTTGTACAACTAGTGAGCCACAAATAGATTATTATATGTTTGTGCTTGAACACTCATTTGTACTCATTAGATGTACTAGTATAGCTTAGTTTTGATGATTCATACATTTGACTTGTATTCCCATTTTGTACACGTTTTTCATGTTTAAATGTATAGCTTCATGTATATGCCTATTTTGTCAAAACTTAAGATATACATGTATAACCCTTTGAGTCTTTTTTTGCCTTTCATGCAAATCCTTATTATGGACTCAACTGTGTTTAGGGATATGTATGTATACTTTAGTTTGTACAAAACATACATATACCTTGAAGATTAAATCGTTTTGATGATTTTCATGTTTTAAGGAATTTCATAATTGAGCCAAATTGACTATTTTCATGATTATGTTTTTCACACAAAACTTGTACACTCACATTATTTGAGGTTTTCTCGTGATTTTGTTTTCATGAGTCATATATGAGCTTTATATCTTTTGAGTGTCAATTGTTGAGTGATTTTCATGTTTCATGGAATATATTTTGTTTTATTCCTTGCTTGAAGGATTTTGTACTAGTTTACAAAAAAATTTTTAACTAGTTCATATTCTTCATTTTGGAAGAGTTTTCAATTATGCTATTCTATTTTTAAACCTACTTTTGAAAACCCTTTCCATCGAAGGGCGGTTGGTTGGGCGACCATGCCTTGTATGTTCATATTGAAATTTTTTTAAACATGTGCATGAAATGGGTGCTTGGTAATATGAGTTATACACTTGATATTATTTTATTTTCAATTGGTATCATTGGATCTTTTCAATTGGTATTACGATTGACATTATTTTTGTATACTCATATATGTTTTTATATATGTATGCTTTCACTTCAAATATTATCAATTTCGATTGGTATTTATCTTTCCATACATATATATATGATTTATTTGTGCTTACTATATCTCTATATCTTTGAGCACAAATTTTGGCTATGCTAAGCTTGATTTCTTTAATGACTAATTTATTTCAATTGATTGGTATCATATACAATCTTATGCATCATTTTGTTTGGTATTTCATAAAGGGGGAGAAAATTCATGTTTCTACTTTCAATTGGTATTTCACCTTTCAATTGGTTTTGTTATTATACTCCCACACTTTATGTTAAAAATGATTAAAAAAAAGGGGATAATGATTATTTTTTGTATCATATGCTTTTAATGAAATTTACTTTCAATTGGTACTAATCTTTTCAAATTGGTATCAAAATTACCTATAAGTTTTACTTCAATTGGTATGTTTTATTGATATCAAAATTTTTGGTTGAATTGTTTAAAATGATTTATTTACTTACAAGTGGTATTTAATTGGTATTTACTTACAATTGGTATCAATTGGTATTTAAATCTATATTAAAAATATTTGTTTTATATACCACATTATGTACTTTCAATTGGTATATTTCATTGATATCATGATGCACTAAATTGATATATTTTTTCTTACAATTAGTATCAAGAAAGTTTTGTTTTGATTTCACCCCTTATTGATATTTTTTTGTTTAAGACAAAAAGTGAAGAATATTGTTTTCTTTGACCCCTTTGTTGATGATTGATAAAAAGCGGGAAAAAGATTTTGAGTTTATTTATGCATATTTGTGTTTTGCATATATTGAGTTTATGAGAAAATGATTTGAGAGTTTAAACAAAAAGGGGGAGAAGGTTTTTGAAACATATGTTTGTGTTATGCATGTTTCTCTCTCCTAGTTGTTGCATACATTTATTTATGCATATTCATGTTTAATATTCATTGAATATCTTATGTTTATTGTTGTGCATGAGTTAAGGGGGAGCTTCCTTGAATCTTAACTTTAATCCATGCATATATAACTCCATGAGTTTTGTCATCATCAAAAAGGGGGAGACTGTTGGCCCAGAGGCCTTCCACTCTAGTTTTGATGATGATTAACTCATGTAGTTATGTTTACTAATAATCTTGTGATGTTTAGTTTCAGATACTTAACCAAGATATTAGTAGGTGATTAGCTTCAACAAAGGTGTTTTGAAGCTTTTCACATGGTGATTCAAGAGCCCGAGCGTCAAAGTTCATATCTAGCACTCGTTGGAGTCAAGCTCGGTGGATCACGTTTGGATCGAGTCGACTTGGAGACGGCGCTCTACAAGAAGACCTCGGTACATTGTTTAGTTTATGTTTTTAGATCCACTTGTAAAGACTAGATAGTGTGATATGCTCAAGTTCACAACACACACACTTGTTTAAGTTTCATGTTTATTAGTTTTCGGTTTTTGGTTTAACCAATCTTGGTTTTCATGAATAGATAGGATCAACAAGTTCACATGGTTTAATGTATATTAGATTTGTTTTATATACATCTATGCTTCAACTATTTATACAAACTTAGTTTGATAAACCTATTCATGTATTTTGGTTTTGTATTTTAACAAAACTTGTTTTTGAAATTATTGTCAAAAACTATGATATATATATCTTTATATGTATATTGGATTATATCCATATACAACATGCCCTAAAAGTTGTTTCTGTATCATGTTTTTGTATTTAGATGAGTTTTGGACAAATCGGATTTCCATTCAAAAAATTCAAGTTTTAGAAAATACGAGTTTTGGTTTTCGGTAAAATTTTCATTACACAAAAAGAGTTCAAAATATTTGTAACTTGGTTTGATTTTTACTCAAACAAGTTTGTATATCAATGTATTATACTGAACTTATTTTTGTGAATTTTTAGAGAATTTATGGGATTTATTTGATGATTAAAAACCCAAGTTTTCAATCCTGATTTCAGCCTGCCAGGCTCTGGAGGTCGACCGACCGGTTGACCGGACCAGGAGCCGGTCGACCGGATGTGCACAAAACATGCACAAGGCCATTTGGTTTGGCCGGTCGACCGTGAGGTCGATTGACTGTAGTGTCCTTACTCTCGGGTAAGGACGGTCGACCGGGCGGTCGACCGTAGGTTGGCAACGGTCAAATTTCGACCGTTGGCCGGTCGACCGGCCGGTCGACCGGACGGTCAATTCTGACCATAATTGCTGCCAACGGCTAGTTTTTTCAAATGGCTACAAATTGGGTTTTCTCTTAATAGTTTTTAATAAGTTTTTGGAGAGCTTATTTTCCAATCTTACTAGTGTTTTTGCAGCAATCAAAAAGAAGTTTTGGGCTTTAAAAGTTACACTTGATTTGGTGTTTTTCTAGGGTTTGGAAAATCAAAGAAAAGTGATTTTGGGAAAAGTGTTTTTGGTTCAACTTCTTCATTCTTATTTCTAGTTTTTCCCAAGGATTTTCTTTGAGTATTTATTTTCCATTCCTTTGGTTTTTCTCACACTTGAGCTTATCATTCTATCCTTTCTATAGGATCTTTGTTTTTTGTGGGAAAAGAATTTGTTTGTGGTCTTTTGATCACTAAGTTGTAAACCCTCCTACTTTGTGTTATCCCTCTTGTGTAGAGGTTGATTTTGGAGTGGTGGTTTTGTGCCCTATCCCTCTAGTGAGAGGTTGATTGGTTGGCTTTGTGCCCATCCCTCATTTGTGAGGTTGATTGAGTTTTGTGGTGGCTTTGTGCCTAACCTCTTAGTGTAGAGGTTGTGTTTGTAAAGAGAGGAGTTGTGTACTCCCGGTTATTGTATGGCCCCAAATCCTCAGTGGAGGTTCCCTGTGTGGGAGTCCTTTGTGGATAGAGTTCGTGGAAATCTTTCTGTGTGAAGGCGGGGACGTAGAGTTGGGTGCTCAAATCTCGAAACAAATCTTGGTATTTGCGATTGATCCATTGGCTCTTACTCTCTCTCTCTCTTTACTTTGTGCATTGCTTTACTTTGCCATATCATATACATGCTTGTGTGTTTGTGTGTCTCACTTGTGCTTAACCACGAGAGCTTCATATAGCGCCTCAACTCTTATTCAGAGGAATCAAGAGGAGTTAGTCCAGAGCCCTTCACCGGGAATTCGGCTACACTCGTTGGTTACACTAAGTGTTGTTGCAATTAAGTTTTAATTTCCGCATTTAGTTCATTAGATTAGCCGTACACCTATTCGCCCCCCCTCTAGTTGTACTTTCAGACAGTTCTCTTGGACTGTTGATAGGTCTGTCGACAGGTTTTCTCAGAGAACTGTCAACAGATGTTTATAGTATCTCTGAATTTTTCTGGTTTTGGCTCTCTATTGACAGTCCAAGAGGACTGTCGACAATTGAAACGTTGTGTATCAGCAGAGCTGTCGACAAGTTCATTGGATTGTCAACATACTCATTAAGACTGTCAATAGTGTAGCTTTGCAATGGCTAAAAATTTAACCATTACACGTTGGACTGTTGACAGTCCCAGAGATCGTTTTTGCCTATTTTAAATTAATACGAGTTTTTTTCCTTTAAAACTATTTTATCTTATCTCCAATGGGGATATTTCACATTATTAGGATTTTATTAGTGTTTTATTGACTGGTTTAGCTCTCTAATAATATTTACCTGTTGCCTTTATATATGGGTCATTGTAGGAGAAGTTTCTAACCTAAGTGAACAAGTTTTTACACAAGTTTTTGAAATCAAAGTTTTTAAGGAAAAAAATGAAAAAAATCAAGTTTTTTTCTTTCAAGTTTAAAGTTTCAAGTTTCTAGAACTCTCAATTTCAAATCATTCTCTGCAAGTTTTAAGCTTTCAAATTCTATTTTCTCAACTGAATTTTATCTCACACATACTTCTTGAGCTTCATTTCTCCACTCAAACTCTAGGAAGTTTTAAAGAGATAGTTTGTGATCTTATGGTTGTCAAGAGTTTCTAAACTTCATTGGCTTTGTACTACCTCTTATGTAGAGGATTGAAGGTTAGAGTTGTGTGCTCCGGATATTGTGTAGACCTTATAGTTCTTTTGTGGAAGTTTCTTTGTAGATAATAAAATTCTTTACGCGGTGAAGGCAAGGATATAGAGCTTGGTGCTTGAATCTCGAAATAAATCTCTTGTGTTTGTGATTGCTTTCTCTCTTGCTCTTACTCATCTCTATTGCTTGCACTTGTGTTTTTGCTTATCTCTATTGCTTGCACTTTTATTTTTAGTTGTATTGCACTTCCTATTCATCTCTTGCATCATTCATACTTGTTGGTTTTTTTTCAATCAAGAAGGAAATTGAGTACCTCAACTCTTATGTAAAGGAATATCGAGGAGAAGTCCTAGAGCCCTTAATTCAGAATCTGGCTTCACTTCTTAATTTGAGTTAATCATTTACATTATTCATTTTTAACTGTGCATTACCGCATTTGATTAGCATTACATCTATTCACCCCTCTCTGGGTGTACTGTCAACTTATTTTAGAGAAGATTGTGAGTCAAAACTGGAAAGACTGGTCCACCAAACTGGTAGATGCCTTATAGGCCTACAGGACCGCTTTCAAAACCATTCTAGGGATGTCTCCTTTTAGGTTAGTCTTTAGAAAGGCTTATCACCTACCTGTTGAGTTAAAGCACTGGGTCTTATGGGCAATCAAGTAATTAAATTTTGATCTAGACCAGACCGGTGACCTTTGAAAATTACAAATTTTCGAATTTGAGAAGTTAAGGAATGAGGCCTACGAAAATGCAAAAATCACAAAAAATAGGGTTAGGGTCTTTCATGATAAGTTTATCATAAGAAAAATTTTTGTCCCATGACAAAAGTCTTACTCTATAATTCTAGGCTTCATTTTTTTTAGAGAACTTAAAGTCAATATGTATTGGGCCATATATTGTGAAAATCGTGTTTTCACACGGTGTTGTAGAGATCAGCGACTCGAAGAACGGGAATGGCTTTAAGATCAATAGTCAATACCTTAAACCGTTCTTGGAATCAGTGCCGTTAAATGAGACGGTGATGGGTTTATTTAACCCACTGTAGTGGTAACATCTTCTCTTTTACATCTTATTTTATGCATCTATACATTTCTTGCATATATTGGGGATAATGCCTGAGATAGGTGTAGGGAGGAGCACTAACATTTAACATGATAAAAAAATAAAAAAATCCTTTTTAATGTGAGAAACAATGTTTTGATTTATTTTTATACAAAAAATTAAGTTAATTTTAAAGAATAAGAGAATCATAATTAGGATTTCTTATACTTGATCAAAATAAGATTATTTGTTTGATTTCTAGGTTTAGAAAGAAAAATCAAAAAGTAATTTAATCTTGATTTTACCTTGATGAAATATGCATACTTTATACACTTACACAATTAGGGTTCAACAACAAAAAATGTTATGCCTTATAAAAAAAAATTTATAAAAATCCTCTAATTAAGCTGGGTATTTATGCCTCATAAAGCATAAGTATTCACGTTTAAATATGGTCCACATTACAAATAAAATCGTTAGTTTTATGGCCTTGTTTGCTTGAGTCATTAAGTCTTGCGGTGCTTTCTTCACATGGTACCCTAAGACCGTCTGGTTTGGGAGTCACCGACTACGACTCATTATATGGGTGAATTAGAGAGCCTAATAGAACTAAAGAATATTACCATAAATATATATAATAATAATAAGATATAAGTGTTGGAGTTGAAGAATTCCGAGCAAAAACTTCATGATCACAAGGTACATATGACTTAGGGTAAATATAATAGATTAAATGAGAGGTACGATTTTAATCCTTACTTTAATGATTACAAGTTTTTGAATAGAGACTAAGTTTAGGAATGAACAATATGATAAACTTATGATTCACAGATTAATTTAGTTTTTTGAAAAGTTTATCAAATATTTCTTCTCTCTCTTAAAAAGGAATTTTCACAAAAAAATAACATTTTTTAGATTTTAGATTTTGTGGGTGTAATCCACTGAAAACCCTCATGAGATCAAACTCGTCCTCTAGGGGTAACCTAGAAGTTTAACGGCTTGTTGCTTATACTCAGTGCAGTCGCGTGACCTCCGAATGTGGCTCAATAATCTCTTAGTCTTTTGAATTTTTCTCGAGGATGAGTAAAAGATAGGTATTGGGGTGTGATTATACGCATATTTTAGTATTTTTATCATTACATTCTTATACTTATTTCATAATAAAGCATGTATTTAACTTGTCTTATTCTCTTAATTATGCAAGTGTGATTAATGGAGAGAAAGAGAGAGGAGATCATCACAAATCTAGCCTAATTAATTTGGATTTTTGAAGATTTAATCTCAAAAGAGGATTGGAATGAATACATAGAAGATTGCAAAGCCAAAACTGAAACCAACTAAAGATTAAAGTGTATAAGAGAGCGAAGGTCCATGTTGTCCCCGAATCTCGCCTAACAGCCAGGTCCAAGTTGCGGGAACGTGGCAACAGTCATATTTTCGTGGCTCAGTTATGTCTGTTGCCGAGCATTTGCTCCCCTTGTCCTCGTACATTCTCCCCATATCATCTTTTGGCTATAAATATTGCATTATTCAGAGAAGAAGAGACGAAGATTAGAATTAAGTTTTGCTTTATTCTAGGCTACGATTTTTTTTAGCAAGTTGCAAGTATTTGTAATTCTCATTTCTAGTTTTCATTCTAGTTTAGTCCAGCAACAAGTAAGAGAGAAAAAAAGTGTTATAATCAAAGTTTGAAGTGACATCAATAAAGATTCAACTGGCTTTTCTCCACCTCATGTTTGTCGGTATGTCTTATATTATTTCCTCTTCTTGCTTTATGTTGATTATGGGTGGCTAATTTAATTTTTTGAGCTCACTATTCTTTGTCTTCTACAAGTTTCTTCCTGACCGATTTTTGTGAAATGGAACCCGACGGAATCATACGAATGCTTAAATTAAGCCTTACATATTTGTAAGTGTTCTTGAAGGCACATGAGGATGAGTTTGGATTTATTTTAATCTTCACTTTTAAAAATGATTCTTAAACTAGTTTTTATTTCATACTTTAGAAAATCTTGAGATGTAACATTCCATTTAAGAATGGTTTTAAAAAGAAGTAAACTTTCCAAACTTCATCTTATCTGTTTTCCTTGAACAATTCAAAAATCAAGTTTTAACTTTGGCCTATGATGTAGTTGAAGCATCAACACCTTCAAGAGAAAAACACACAGTTGAGTAGCAGAATAATGAGCTCAGATTTTTTTTCTCTTTATAAAAAGTACACTCTCTCTTTTAAAACAAACCAACTCTCAATCTCACCATCTTCTTTTTGTCTTATTCTAAAAAATAGAATATAAACTTGTTTTTAAAACAAAAATATCGAAACGCTTTAATCACATCTCTCCTCATGAACATGACCCATTAGCCCTAGGCTAGACAGTACTCTTTCCTCCAATCACCACATTATTTCTTCTTTCTTTTCTTATACTTGAATTGGTGCTTGAAACTACTCGATTTTATTCCAAATATTGCACTATCAATATACCATATCAATATGCTTTGCAAATAAGGTGATATCTATTTTTATCCTAAACAAAATCTTTATCAACAAGAAAACTATTAAATCTTTTATACCATGCTCTTGAAACTTGTTTTAAACTATACAAAGCTTTTTCTAATTTAAAAACAAAATCCGGATTTGTAAGGTCAACAACCCGGGGTTGCTCAACATGCACCTCCTCCTCAATAAAACTATTTTAATGTACTTTTAACATTTATTTGAAAAAGATTGCAATCTTAAAATGAGGCAAAAGCAAGAGTCATCCGTATGACTTCAAGCCGTGCTACGGGTGCAAAGATTTTCTCAAAATTGATACTTTCAATTTGGGTGTAACCTTGGGTTACTAGCCTAGTTTGTTCCTAATTACATTGCCTAACTCATTCATCTTGTTTCTAATGATCCATTTAGTACTAATAGTTGGTCTATCATGGGGCCTTGGAATAAGGCACCAAATTTGGTTACACTCAAATTGATTGAGCTCTTCTTGCATTGCAAGTAACCAATATAAGTCGCCCTCGACTTCGAGGATGTTCTTATGTTCTATGTGTGATATGAATAAAAAGTGGCCACAATATCTTGAAGGTTGGATCGAGTTATTACCCCTTGGATATATCACCTAAGATGAGATCCTTGGAATGAATTGTAGCGTATCTCCAATCTTTGAAAGTAGTTAAGTTGGCTACACTTCAAAATATTGGACTTCACCATTTGCATTGTTCTTTGATTTGTCTGGTGAGTCTTTTATGAAAATCTTCTCAAGGTCTTAACCTAAGGAATCAATCTCTACAACATTCTTCACAAGAGAGCTATATTCCTCAAACTTTATATGCGTAGACTCTTCAATAGTCAAAATTGACCTATTGAAGACTCTATAAGCCTTACTTATATTTGAATATCTAACAAAAATAGCCTCAAAAGATTTTAGATCAAACTTTCCTAAATTGCCACTCGTATTCAAAACAAAACATTTGTATCCAAAAACTTTAAAATAAGAAATATTTGATTTTTTAAATAGTAAATTTCTAAGAGAGTTTTATTGAATTTTTTGCAAAAATAAATCCTATCCCAATGTAAAATGAAGTGTTTGACGCATTAGCGCATAGATATTGAGGGAGTCCGTATTCATTAATCATGGTTCTAGCCATCTCTTGAAGAGTGATTTTTTCTTTCAACGACTCTATTTTATTGAAGAGTTCTAAGACATGATAACTCATATTTAATTCTATTTTTTTCTCAATAAGTGATAAAAGAATAGTTGATAAACTCATCACCTTTATCACTTCTAATGGGTATTTTCTGTCTGGTTCTATTCCTTTATGTTATGAAAATAGGAAAATTGTTTTCTTTCTCAACTTTTTTTTAAAAGCATGAAATGTGAAAAAACTTCATCTTTATGTGGTAAAAATTAAACTCATGTAAACTTTGAAAATTTATCAACTAAAACAAAAATAAAATGGTTTCTATTAAGATTTTTGGTTTTAGTTGGACCAAAAAAATTCATATGTATCAATTATGAAGATCTTGATGTCCTTGATTGATTTGAAAGATGACTTAGTTTGTTTTCTAAGTTGGCACGCATCACAAATGTGATCCTTTTCAAATTTCATGCTAGGAGCACCTTTCACCAATTTCTTAGAATTAATTCGGGATAGATGGTCAAACGAAACATGGCCTAGTCTTCTATGCCATAACCAAGAATCTTCATTAAAAATATTTAAACAAGTGGCACTGTATTGTTAATTTAACATGTCAATTATATAAATATTATTTTCACAAAAACCAGAAAGAACGCAAGTATTTGTTTTCTTATCCAAAATATCACAAGTAAAATCATCAAAAACAACTTTTAGACCATTGTTACATAACTGATTAATACTTAAAAGATTATGCTTGAGACTTTCAACCAAAACAACATTCTCAATTAACAGAGATGAGCCAATCTAGATATTACCTATACCAATAATTTTACTCATACCAACGATTTTATCCTTTGAGTCATCTCCGAAGGTGACAGTGCCACCTTCATTTTATCTTGATAGAGTTGCAAAGTTGTTGATGTCTCATGTCATGTGCCTTGAGCAACCACTATCAAGGTATCGCCGCTTCCTATGTCTTGGAGCCTTGGTCTGTACCTATATCATTTAAAATAAATGTTGACTTTGCCACCCAAATTTTCAGTGCCCTAAAATATTAGTTTTTTGAACCCATGCATGACTATTTGAAACATTTATCTTATTATAGAAAAACTTAGACAAGTGACTTTTTAGGCCACAATAAGTGCATGTATACATCTTGGCATATAAAAATGCATGATATATGTGAGCATGATGAACATATGGAGTGTGACAAGCATGTGATTTTGCTTGTGTGTGAGAAACATGATGTATGGATAGTATCCTTTGAGTTTGCCTCTTTGAAAATATGACTTCTAATCTAGCTTTGTCAAATTCACATTTTATTTCAAAACATTGCTAAAAGTATTAATCTTATTTTTCATCATAGAAATCTCATTTTCATCAATACTAAGAAATTTGGCTTTGCACGAAATCTTATATGTATCAAAATAATTTTGTGTCTTTTGAAGAGAAGATAAAAACAAATTTCTTTTGAAATAACAACTAATTGATTTTGAAGAAGTTTATTTTATTTCTTTATTTTTAATTATTTCTTTTTGAGAAAATCATAGTTGTTAGAAAGTTCTTTAAAAGTTTCACCAAGTTCATCCATTGATAACTCACAATCATCAAGAGTGGTTTCCATAGGTTATCTTGGGTGTGTTCTCATTAGCCATGAAACAAACACGTGTCGTATGCACCTCTTCCTCGAATTCGTTCTTTAAATCCCAAGTTGCTTTTAAGGCCTTCTATTTGTCGGGCTTCTTGGAGGTAATAGGTTTGCTCTTGGGCTCTGGATAATCGGCAATGATGTGTTACAATTATAGCAAACTATCTTTCTTTTCTCCTTTCCTTGCCATCTTCTTCGATTGTAAACTTGGCCTTATTGTGCATTCTCTTTATATTCTTCACGAGGAGGGACAAATCTTCATCATCTTCTTGGTCATCTTCTTATTCATCAGAGATAGTGAAAGTTGACTTGAAGGCAAGAGTCTTCTTCTTTTGAGGTGCCTTCTCTTCGCTAGTTTTTCTTTCCGTCGTATGGGTCTTAACGTTTCCAATAAGACCAATGATTTTCATCTCCTCTTTGTCATTGAGCTCTTTCAAAGTTGTAGACTTGATTTCTCAAGATAGTGGAAGAGCACGAATGATCATTCTCACCTTTTGGTGATTATCAATCTCATCACCTAAAGAAATAAGACAATTTGTAATTTTAGTAAATTTGGTGATCATATAATCAAGAGTTTCATTCTCATTCATACTAAAATTTTTATATTAGGAACGCAAGAGATCAATTTTGGCTCTTTTGACTTGTGATGCTCCCTCTTGTGTGACAACCAAGTGTGACCAAATAACATAAGCAGATTTGTAATGAATTACCTAGAAATGTCATCATCATTCAATTAAAACATAATGTACCATAGCATTAGTGTCAAACTCCTTGGTGGCAATATCGGACCAAGTGTCCTCATCGCTTTCGAGTACACTAAAGGGTTTCTCATCATCTTTGCAATCTGGCTTCCTAAGAATTGCAAAAACACAGTCATCTTAATTTTTCATATATGAAAGTTAAGGCCATCAAACTTGGGTGGAGTCTTGATACCTTTGGCCATGAAACAAATGATGCAAATGAATGATTAGGATCTCTCTGAAGTGGTTAACTAAAACTAGAGTCCAAACTCTGATACCAACCGAAAGTTCACATAAAGGGGGTGAATAGGTGATATGCTAATCAAATGCAAAACTACAACAATTAAAATGAATAATGAAACGATCAACTCAAAAACAAAAAGTGAACTTAGATTCTCAATTAAAAGCTCTAGAACTTCTCCTCTAAATCCTCGCAATTAAGTGTTGAAGTGCATAATTTTCTTCTTACTTGAATGAGGAAAACTGAAAAGTATGAATGATGCAAGAAATATATCGCAAGTAGAATGAACTGCAAGGAAACCAATAACATAAGTGTAAGCAATATAGGAGTAGAGTGAGAGAAATGGCAATCGCAAACACACAAAAATTGTTTCGAGATTCGAGTAGCTCTCTCTACGTCCCTGCCTTCACCGTGTGAAGAATTTTCACTATTCACTTAGTATCTCCACAAAAAAACTACAATGATCTACACAAGACCAAGAGCTACAATACCAACCTCAATCCTTTATACAAGAGATAGTACAAAGCCAATGAAGTTTACAAGTTCTTGGTGACCACAAAGATCACAAACCCTCTCTTTACAACTTTCTAGAGTATAGAATGAAGAAATGAAGCTCAAGAAGTTTGTGTGAGAGAAAATTCAGTTTAAAAGAATGAATTTGAGAGCTTAAAACTCTTAAAAATTGATTTGGAATTGAGAGCTCTTGAAACTTGAAAACTAAAAATTTTAAAAACTTTTCTTTTGAAACAAGTTGATTTTTTATGAAATTTGTTAATAATCCTCTACAAATGAACCATATATATAAATAATAGATAAAAGTCATTAGAAGGGCAAACAAGGGTTTTTGGTTGGTGATTAGAGCCAAAAACTGTAAAAATACCCGTTGGAGAAAAGTCAAAAATTAATCAAATTTGAAAACTAGCCGTTATTGTAGCAGGATAGGTTTTTGGTCGATCGGCAGGCTAGTTCAAAACTTGTTGCTTCTGTTAGTCAATCGCCTGTTCGACCGAGCCTCCAGCAATAAATAATGGTTTTCAAAACATATCAGTTGGCCGACTGCCTGGTCGACCGAAATCAGAAACAGAGAGCAGAAAGGTTTGGCGATCAACTGGTCGGTTAACTAGCAAATGTGCATAAATAGTCTATGCACAAACAGTCGACCACTCGGTCAGTTGAGCGTTGTGCAATTCCTTTGCACATAGGGTGGTTGACCGGTCGGTCGACCGATCTACCCCAAAAACCTTTATAAATTTTGTTTTTGAAATAGATCTCATCTCTTAAATAAATTAGATATATGTAAAATTAGTTTTAACAACATATAGGCTATCGCCAAAAATTTGATTGCAAGAAAAGCAGTGAGAATTATCGTGTAGCTTTGGGCTAACGGGTCGTGTCCACGAGGAGGAATGCGATGAAAGCATTTCGATGTATTTTTTCAAAAGCAAAGTTAGTGTTGGTGTTTTTTTAAGTTGAAAAGAGAGTGAAAGTAAAGAGATGATTAAAAGAAAACATAAAACTTAGAAATGGTTTTGGAGAAAATGATCTTTAAAAGGCTTGAAGAGTGATTGATTGTTTGTTTTAATATATGAAAAAAAAAGATATGGGCTCATTATCTTACTACTAAATGATATATTCTTCTCTTGAAAATCTCAGCGTCTCAACTTGATCATTGGTAAAAACTTAAGCTTGAATTTCAAAAGTCTTAAGTAAAGCAAATATGATTATTTGAAAAAGTTAACTCTTTTTTTAAGAATTCATCTTGAACTGAATGTTAAATCATCAAGTTGTCTTTCAAGTATGAAATAAAAACAAGTTTAAGAGATGTTTTAAAATGAAAGTTTTATAAATTCAAACCCATCCTCATGTGCCTTCAAGAACACTTGCAAAGAAGCAAGGTTTAGTTTAAGGCATTCATATGATTCCGTTGGGTTCTTTGCACAAAAATCATTCAAAATAAGAGATCGAAGAGAGATAATAGTAAGCCCAGAAAAATAATTTAGCTACTCATAATTGATGTAAAACAAGACATGTAAATGGAATGAAACATACCTTGTTGGCCCAAAGGTCATCACCCAAGTTTTGATGATGATTAACTCATATAGTTATAGTACTAATGATCTTGTGCTTATTTTGTTTCAGATATTTGATCAAGATCTTAGTCGGTGTTTAGCTCCAATGAAAGATTCAAAATCAAGTTTTGAAGCTAGCACGTATTGATTCAAGAGCTCGGCTTCAAGATCGCATCAAGTACTCAAAGAGAAGTCTAGCCATGAATCAAGTTTGGACCAAGTCAAGATAGAGAAGAAGTTTTTCAAGACTTGTGTCATATTTGCAAGTGTTAAGATTTTATTTTTAGATAAAATATAAAGAATAGATTAGTTATGGAATGCTCAAGCTTATATACACACACACACAAAATTTATATAGTGTTTTCATAAGAATAATTTTAATTTAGAAAATATTGTTTTGATTTTGAACTTCAAAGAAGATATCTTTATGTTTCATGAATAGAGTTCACTAAAATAAGTTTACATGGTTTATATGTGTTTTGAATTTCATCTATACATATTGATGGTTTAAATGTTTATAAAAAGTTATTTGATGTTTTCTAGTTCATGGTTTTTATGTTTTGCATTTATCAAAATTTTGTTTAGAGCTTATTGTCAAAAACAAAGATATTTCATCTTATATGTGTATTGGATCATATCCATACAAACTATGCTTCAAATAAGTTTTAAATCATGTTTTTGTATTTGAACATGTTTTGAAAAAATTGGTTTTTCATTTCAAAGTTAATTTTTGAAAATACCGATTTTGGTTTAAAGTTGAATTTCTATATCACAAAAATAGGTCACTTGTTTGTAATGTGTTGATTTTTGATCACACATATTTGGATTTCAAAGTATTTCAATAAACTAATTTTTATGGATTTTATGTGATTTTATGGTATTTTATAGGATTTTAAAAGACCAAGTTTGAATAACTAATTATCCTTGACCTGGCCTTCTGGCGATCGACCGACTTGTCGACCGAGCCAGAAGTCGGTCGACCAAGCGGTCGATCAATGTGCACAGAAACATGCATAAGCCCATGTGACTTGAGCTCGATCGATCGACCGGTCAACCGCAGTAGAGATCTCCCGACCGACCGGTCGACCGACTGAGTTTGCAGGGTTTTCTCGGTCGACCGGGCGGCCGACCGTTCTATTGATATGCTCGACATCCTTGTATATTTCTAGTCATAACTTTTTATTTTAATACTCAATCTACGTAATTTAAATTGCATTTAAAAGATAACTTTTAAGGCTACATTTTTATTCAATAATCATTTTTTGATTCAAATGTTAAAGATGTCAAATATTGGGTTGAACTCTGTTCTTGTTTTAAAAACAGTTTACAGTTTCTAGTTTGATATCTTTTAGTTTATTGCTGATAACTTTTTACTCCGAAATGATACTGATTTGATTTAAGTTGTATTACAAAGAAGACTTCAAGATCTACAGATTCTTTCTAATATACTTCCAAATTCTGACGTTTTAGGCCTCAAAATCATACCCAAAGTTGACCTTTTGCACAGACTGGGTCTGAGAGATCAAGACCTAGGTGTGGTCGACCGGGCGGTCGACCGGCAACCCAAAAGGTTATAGATATTACCGTTGGTTAATCGACTGGTCGGTCAACCGACAGGCCTATCTGTCCAGATTCTGAGCCATAACAGCTAGTTTTTGATGTCCTATAAATAAGAGTTCTCTTGGCAAGTTTTAGATAAAATTTCAGGAGGGTTTTAAACCAGTTTTTTCCACCTTTCTCAGAAGTTTTTCAACAAGTTTTATAGCTTAAATCTATATCAAAAGAGTGTTTACATGAGTGATTCTCTTGTGTTTTTCAAAAAAGATTTCTTGAGTTTTTCCTCCAAAAATCTATCCTAGTGTTTTCCACAAAAGCTTGAGTTTTTCATTGCCATATCTATCCTATATGAGCTTTATTGTGAGAGTGTTTTTGTTGATCAAATTGTAGAGATAATCAAGGTATCATCATTGTATTTGAGGCGGTGAACTTGTGGGTTCGCATGGTGTAGAGTTCTTGAGGGAGCTCATTATAGAGGTGTGGCCTCGACAAGCTAGTGTGCTCGTGTGTGTTGTTCTTGCAGGAACAAGAGAGGGACTTGTGAGTCTAAGAGTTCTAGTGTAACTCGTTGTCAGTATTGCGGCACTGAGTAATCTTGCGGGATCGTTATAGTGAAAATCCTCCATAGTGTTAAAGGCAGGGACGTAGAGCTAATGTGCTCGAGCATCGAAATAATTCTCTCGTGTTTGCGATTATTCATCTCTCTCTCTCTCTCTCTCTCTCTCTCTCTCTCTCACTTATGCTCATATATGCTTGGGTTGACTGTTTGCTCACGTTTGTATTCAACCAAGAGAGCCATAGTGGCACCTCAACTCTTAATCTAGAGGAATCATGATGAGATAGTCAAAAGCCCTTCACTGAAAATTTAGCTTCACTCTTTGGGTGTACAAAGTGTGTTTATTTAGTTTGCATAAATAGTTTTTTAATTCTGCATTAGTTTGCATTAGATTAGCTAGTCACCTATTCACCCCCCCTCTTGGTGACCTATAATTGATATCAGAGCTTGGTGCTCTTGATTTGGGTCTAATAACCTTGAATTAAAGATCTTCATTTAGCTAATCACTATATTTGAACAAACACTCATAGATTTCATGACACCTCTCATGTTTGACATTCTTAACATCCAAACTTAGAAAGCTAAGATGTCCATGTACCTTAAAGCCCTAGGTATGTCTATTTTTCCACTATTAAAGATTTATATTGTTTAAATGGAAAATATCTAGAGGCTAATGCAAAAGTCATCCATGCTATAAAGAGTACCCTAAATGATTATTATTTATCTAGGATTTCTAACATTGAATCGGCTTTTGTAGTATGGAACACTATTTGCTCTGTTGCGGAATAAGCGCCAAATGCAAAAGAGACTGACACGGATGATGGAAGTGATGCTTCAAATTTATGCTACATGGTCCAAGGGATGACCCCCTTGAGGTAAATTCGAAATCCGAGCTTAATGAGGATGTGGCATGTCATATGATGAGCTTACTTTATTTGTCAACAACTTCTTAAAAAGTATGTATTGTTAAAAATGGAAAAAAAATTGAAAAATAAAAATGATTTGGTTTCAAAATAAAAAAAATTCATTTAAAAATAAATTTGAAATTGTTTTAAAAGAAAATAAAATTTTGAATAACCAAGTTATTTTGATTGAAAAAGAAAAGGAGATTACTTTAAAGGAAAATAACTCTTTTAAAAAAAATGTTTTAAAAGAAAAAGAAAATATTTCTAAAAAAATAATTTTGATTCTCATTCTTATCATGTCTCTCATGCTAATAATGTTGCACCTTCTTTTGATAAAAATGAGATTCATGTCTTGAAAAATAGAATTGATTGTTTGGGCTCCACTTTAAGCCAATGTGCATTTAAATACAATAAATTGGAATATATGTTTCGCAAGAAAAGAAGTTCCACATTTTCATGCACACCCTACACGGCATACATCACATACACTCCATGCTCATACACATCACAATCATTTGTATGATAGAGTGTAGAAATGTACACATTACGGCTGCAAAGGCCATTTAGCAAAATTTTATTTTGATAGAATAAATCATATAAATTTTGCAAATAAAAATATTTGGGTTTCTTATGATGCTAACTCCCGTGGACTCAAAAAAAATATGGGTACTAAAATCCCCACTTCTTGTGTTTGATATAGGTGTGGGGTCTCACAAAACGTGAGAGGTTTGGTGCTTTGGTGGTGGATGCATTTGGAGCTTGAAGAAGACACCTATTTAATGTATCGCTATCAAGAATGTTTGGTGGAAGGACTATCTTATTTTGGAGACCTATAAATTGGTTCATTGATTTTGATAACTATCTCTAAACTCCTATTTTAGTTTACATGCTTTTAATTAATGTTTTTTTACAATGTTTTAGTTTTAATGCTCATTATGTTAAATGCAATAATATTAGATAAGTGATATACATAAATAGTCTTTGAGATATACTTATATTCATATAGATTCATATTTTGTGTTCTCACTATTGTTTAACTACTATGTATATACTAGTTCAAAAACACGTGCATTTAGCCTAATGATCATATTATTTTGTACTTCATGTGGTGATTACTTGTTTAGATGTAATTTTCATTAAAACTTGTGTTTATACTGGTACAAGTAGTGAGTTACGCTTGATTATTATGTGTTTTGTGCTTCATTACTCATTTGTACTCATTACATGTATATGTATAACTTAATTTTTATGATTCTTTCATTTATTCTTGTTTCCCTATTTTTGTACATGTTTAGCTTCATGCATATGTTATTTTTGTCTAAAACTAATAGATATACATATATATCCTTGAGTCATTTGCCTTCATGCAAAATTCTATTATGGACTCTTTTGTGTTTGGGATATGTATGTATACTTTTAACTTCGATAAAACATATATATACCTTGATGCTTATTTAATTTTATAAAAATTTTAGTTTTGTTGTTTGTTTTGAGCCTTATTGGTTTGTTTCATGAATATGCTATTCACATGATTCTTGTGCACTCACATTAATTTTGTTTGCTCATGACCTTTCTTTCATGAGCTAATTTTTGTGCCTTATAAATCTTGAGTGACAATTTTTATATACTTAGCATACTTCATGGGATATATGATTTGGTTTCATGGTTTGAAAGATTTTTAACTAATTTTAAAAAATAATTTTAAACTAGTTATTTATTCTTCACTTGGTAGAGTTTTCAAACATGTTAAATTATTTTCAAAATCTTATTTTTGAAAACCCCTACCAGACCAAAGGGCGGACGGTTGGGTGATCATGCCTTGTGTATTTTATTGAATATCTGTTTTATCAGGTGCATGATAAGGGTGGATTGATATGAGCTATTCATGATTTCAATGTTATTTCACATTTATATATACTCATACTTGGTTTCTATATATGTATGCATCCAATTTCAAGTGGTACTTCTATTTTCATACATACATACATATATACATACATATATTTACATACATACATATATATATATATATATATATATATATATATATATATATATATATATATATATGTATATATGTATGTATGTATATATGTATGTATGTATGTATGTATATGATTTAGATTGTGCTTTACTTTGCAATGCCATGGATTTTTTTTAAGCACAAATTATGTTTATACTAAGCTTGACTTAATTCTAAATGTTAATTGGTATCTTTACAAGCTTATGCATTAATTTCAATTGGTATTTGTTTGGTATCAAAATATATTTCATGTTTTACCTTTAATTGGTATTAAAACTGACAATGAATTACAATTGGTATCAAAATTTGTATCGTTGACTCAAGAGATTTCAAAATTTTATTTTAAGTATTATCAAAAAATTTCTTATAAAATTTGTTGATATGTATTGTCGATATGCAAGGGGAACTTAACATCTTCTCTATATATAGGTTCATGTTGAGTGTATCTCACATTGAGGAGCTTGATCTCTATTCTTTACGTGATACACGTGTGTAGGGGGAGCTTAACATCTCCGCTTATACATTGTATATTATACTTTATGTGGGTTAGGGTCTAGTCATCCCTTCTCTATATAATGCATGTATGAAAGGGGAGCTAACTTAACATCTCTCCTCTTCATGAATGTATATCGTATATATATTTATATTGTTTGTTTATTTTCACCCTTTTGTTGATGAATTGATAAAAAGGGAGAGAAAAATTTAGAGAGTTTATATATGCATGCTTTTATATTGTTGTTTATAAATATATGTTTAGTTTGTATGAGCCTTTATTGAATATCTTTATATTTATTTGCTATGCATGAGTTAAGGGGGAGCTTCTATGAAGCTTAATTTTAATCCATGCATATATAACTCCATGAGTTTTGTCAATCATCAAAAAGGGAAAGATTGTTGGCCAAAGGTTCATCACCCTAATTTTGATGATGATTAACTCATGTAGTTATAGTACTAATGATCTTGTGATTATTTAGTTTCAAATATTTGATCAAGATCTTAGTCGGTATTTAGCTTCAACGAAAGATTCGAAGTCAAGTTTTGAAGGTAGCACGTGTTGATTCAAGAGCGCGTGCTTCAAGATCGCATCAAGTACTCAAAGAGGAGTTTAGCTCATGAATCAAGTTTGGACCAAGTCAAGATGGAGGAGAAGTCTTTCAAGAGAAGATTTTCACGACTTGTGTTATATATGTAATTGTTAAATTTTATTTTTAGATAAAATGTAAAGGATATATTAGTTGTGCTCATATATTCACACACTAAATTTATATAGTGTTTTCATATGAATAATTTTCATTTAGAAAATACCGTTTTGGTTTTGAGCTTCAAAGAAGATATCTTTTTGTTTCATGAATAAAGTTTATCGAAATAAATTTACATGATTTATATGTGTTTTGGATTTCATCCATATACATTGATGGCTCAAATATTTAGAAAAACTTATTTGATGTTTCTACTTCATGATTTTTAAGTTTTGTATTTATCAAAACTTTGTTTAAAATTTATCGTCAAAAACTTAGCTATTTCATCTTATATGTGTATCGGATCATATCCATACACACTATGCTTCAAATGAGTTTTAATATCATGTTTTTGTATTTGAACAAGTTTTGAAAAAAATCAGTTTTTCATTTCAAAGTTGATTTTTGAAAATACCTTTTTTTGTTTAAACCTGAATTTCTATATCGTAAAAATACTTCAACTTGTTTGTAATATGTGTTAATTTTTTATCACACATATTTGGACTTCAAAGTATTTCAAAGAACTGATTTCTGTAACTTTTATATGATTTTATGGGATTTTATAGGATATTAAAAGGCCAAGTTTGAATCCCTAATTATCTCTGACCTGGCCTTCTGGCTGTCGACCGACCGGTCGACTGAGCCAGAAGTCAGTCGACCGGTCGACTGAGCCAGTCGACCGATGTGTACAGAAACGGGCACAAGCCCTGGCCTGAGGGCCAGTCGACTGGGTGGTTGACCGATCCAGAGAGTTCGCTCTCTAGATCTGGCTCCGGTCTACCGAGCAGTCGACCGGCCAAAGATCTTTGCTCTCTGGTTCTTGCCTCGGTCGACGACCAGTTCACCGACAAGTCAAGACCTGGGTGCGGTCAACCGAGCGATCGACGAGTAACCCCAACGGTCATAAATATGACCGTTAACCGGTCGACCGGCCGGTCGACCGACATGCCTATCTGGCCAGATTCTGAGCCATAACGGCTAGCTTTTGATCCCCTATAAATAAGAGTTCTCTTGGCCAATTTTTGGTAAGATTTCAAGAGGATTTTTGAGCCATTTTCCCACCTCTCTCAGAGGTTTTCCAACAAGTCTTAGAGATTAAATTCTATATCAATAGAGTGTTTATAAGAGTGATTCACTTGTGCTTTCCAGAAAGGATTTCTTAAGTTTTTCCCCCACAAATCTATCCTAGTTTTTCTCGCAAAAGCTTGAGTTTTCTATTTCCATATCTATCCTATAGGAGCTTTGTTGTGAGAGTCACCAAGGTATCATCATTATATTTGAGGAGACAAACTTGTGGATTCGCATTGTGTAGAGTTCTTGAGGGAGCTCATTGTAGAGGTGCGGCCTTAACAAGCTAGTGTGCTTCGGTGCATTGTCCTTGCGGGAACAAGAGAGGGACTTGTGAGTCTAAGAGTTTATTAGCCCAAAGGCCCATCGCTCTAGTTTTGATGATGATTAACTCATGTAGTTATAGTACTAATGATCTTGTGTTTAATTAGTCTCAATATTTGATCAAGATCATAGTAGGTGTTTAGCTTCAACAAAAGATTTAAAGTCAAGTTTTGGAGCTAGCACGTGTTGATCCAAGAGCTCGCGCATCAAGATTGCATCAAGTACTCAAGAGGAGTCTGGCTCATTGGATCAAGGTTTGGATAAAGTCAAGAAGGAGAAGAAGATTTTCAAGAGAAGATTTTTCAAGAAGACTTGTGTTGGGTTTTTATAAGTGTCAAGATTTGTTTTAGATAAAATGTAAAGGATAGATTAGTCGGTGGATTGCTCAAGTTCATTTACACACACACAAAATGTATATGTGTTTTCATAAGAGAGTTTTGAGTTTAGAAAATACCGTTTTGATTTTTAAGCTTCAAAATATACATGTGTGTTTATCAAAGCCATTTTAGAGCTTATTGTCAAAACATAGATATTTCATCTCATATGTGTGGTGGAACATATCCATACACACTAAGCTTCAAAAGTATTTAAGATATCGTGTTTTTGTATTTGGAGAAGTTATGAAAAATCGTTTTTCAATTTGGAGATTGTTTTTTGAAAAATACAATTTTTGTTTAAAGCCAAAATTTCTATATTACAAAAATGGCTCAATATATTTGTAATATTTTTTGATTTTTAATCAAACATATTTTTATATCAAAGTATCTTAATGAACTTATTTTTGTAGAATTTATGAGAATTTATGGGATTTTTTAAAGATAAAAAGACCAAGTTTTAATCCTTTTACTTTTGCAGACCATGCTGTCTGGCGGTCGACCGACCGGTCGACCGAGCCAGAGGTCGGTCGACCGGGCGGTTGACCGATGTGCATAAATGTGCATAACCAAGGGCCAGTCGACCGCACGGTCGACTGCCAGAGAGCTTCTGCTCTCTGCAAATGGCCCCGGTCGACCGGGCGGTCAACCGGTAGGTCAAGACCCAGCTTTCGGTCGACCGGATGGTCGACCGCTTTCCCAATGGTCAGAAATCTGACCGTTGGCGGTCGACCGGGGGGTCGACTGACAGCAGGATTTCCTGCTGAGTTAGACCCCAACGGCTATATTTTTTAGGCCTATAAATTGGGGCAGTTTTGGGCTGTTTTCGATAAGATTTTTGGAGAGTTTTTAAGCTAGTTTTTCCTACCTCTTTAAGTGTTTATCTCCACTTGTTTTAGAGCTAAAACTTTTATATCAAAAGGAGAGTTTATCAAGAGTGTTTTCAAAAGTGATTTCTTGAGTTTTTCACCACCAAATTAATCCTAATTTTTCTCACACATACTTGAGCTTTCCATTGCTTTATCAATCCTATAGGAGAGTTGTTGTGAGAGTATTTTTTAGGTGATCAAAGTGTTGAGATCACCAAAGTGTTCATCTTTGTATTTGAGGAGGCGAACTTGCGGGTTCGTATTGTTTTGAGTTCTTGTGGGAGCTCGGTGTAGTGGTGCGGCCTCAGCAAGCTAGTGTGCTTGCGTGTGTTGTTCTTGCGGGAACAAGAGAGGGACTAGTGAGTCCAAGGAGTTCTAGTGTGAACTCGTTGTAGGCGTTGCGGCACCGAGTGATCCGGTGGGATCGATTCTAGTGGAAATCCTTCATAGTATTGAAGGCGGGGGACGTAGAGCAAGGGTGCTCGAACCTCGAAACAAATCTCCCATGTTTGCGATTGCTCTCTCTATCTCTCACTTGTGTTTTTATCTTGCATGCTTATATTGCTTTTATCTTTATACGCTTGATATATCTTGTGCAATATTGTTACATGCTTGGGATTGTTTGCTCACACTTGTATTCAACACCAAGAGAGCCATAGCTGCACCTCAACTCTTATCTAGAGGAATCTTGAGGAGATAGTTCAAAGTGCTTAACCGGGAATTCGGCTACACTCTTATATTATACTCGGTATATTTAGCTTAATAGTATTCATCATTTGAATAGCTAGTCATCAATTCACCCCCCTCTAGGTGATTGGTATCAGAGCTTGGTCCTCTTGATTTGGGTCTAACAACCTAGAGTTAAAGATCCTCTTTTTTAGCTAATCATAATATTTATGCACACACTTGTATTTCATGTCACCTCCATTGTTTGATATTCTTAACATCCAAACTTAGAAGGTTAAGATGTCAATGTACCTTAAAGCCCTAGGTATTCATGTTTATTTTGCCACTATTAAAGATTCATATTGTTTAAATGGCAAAAACCTTGAGGCTAACGCAAAAGCCCTTCATGCTTTAAAGAGTACCCTAAATGATGAATATTTATCTAAGGTTGCTAATTTTGATTCGGCTTTTGTAGTATGGAACACTATAGTCTCTCTTGGCGAATAAAAGCAATATTATGCGGGGAGTGACTCAAATGATGGAAGTGATGCTTCCAACTTATGCTACATGGTCCAAGGGAATAACCCCTTTGAGGTAAACTCCGAATTCGAGCTTGATGAGGATGCTGACATGTCATATGATGATCTTACTTTATTTTGTCAACAACTTCTTGAAAAATATGATTGGCTCAAAAAGAACATAAAAGATTGAAAAATAAATATGAGTCCATTTCAAAAGAAAAAATTCTCTTCAAAATAAAGTGGAAAACATTTCTAAAGAAAATGAATCTTTAAAAAAGGAGAATATTTTCTTATTTCTAAATTAAATAATATTTGTGAAGGAAATAATTCTTAAAAAATAAAATTAATTTGGTGGAGAAAGAAAAAGAAATTGTTTTAGAAGAAAACAAATCTTCAAAAAGAAAAATTGTTTCAAAAGAAAAGAAAATATTTCTAAAAAGAAAAAGATTGTTGATTCTCATACTTGCCATGCTCTCCATGCTACCATTGATAAAATAAGATTCAATTTTTAAAAAATAGAATAAATTGTTTGAGCCCAACTTTGAGCAATTGTGCATTTAATCATAATAGATTGGAAACCTTGTTTCAAAAGAAATAAGCTCCACATGTTCATGCACATAACCTACGACATACATATGCACACTTTACACATAATGATCACACTCATTCTCATGTGCATGCTAGAGTGTACAAATGTACACATTGTAGCCGCAAAGGCCATTTATTAAAGTTTTGTTATGATAAGGTAAATTCCACAAATTTTGTTAATAAAAATGTTTGGGTTCCATTTGTTGCTAACCCCTGTGGACCCAAAAGAAAATGGGTACCAAAATTCTTGCCACTTGTATTTGATGTAGGTGTGGGCTCTCACATGACATGAGAGAGTTGGTGCCTGGTGGTGGATGCGTGAGCTAGATGGACATACAAGTTGATGCACCGCTATCAAGAAAGTTTAGTGGGAGGACCACCATGTTTTGAAAGCTTAGAGAATAGTGCATATGGTTTGATAACTATCTCTAAACTCCTATTTTAGTTTACATGCTTTTGTATAAATATCTTTTTTGGCATGTTTTGTTTTTGTGCTTCTTGTGGTGAATACTTGTTTAGATGAACTTTTCATTAAAACTTGTGTATATACTTGTACAAGTAGTGAGCAACTATTGATTCTTATATGTTTGTACTTTATTGCCCTTTGTACTATTACATGTACATGTATAACCTAGTTTGATGATTCTCTCATTTATATCTTGTTTTCCCTATTTTTGAATATATTTTTCTTTATGTATTTGTTAATTTTGTCTAAAACTAATAAATATACATGAATACCCTTGAGTCACTTGCCTTCATGCAAATTAAATTTTGGACTCGTTTGTGTTTGGGACATGTATGTATATTGTTAGTTTTGATAGAAACATATATATACCTTGAAGTTTGTTCTTAATGAAAAATAAATTTTTTTGATGCTTTGGTATTTTTGAGCTTTATTGATTATTGTCATGAATATGCTAATCACATGATACTTGAGCACTCACATTTTATTTGTTTTCTCATGATTATATTTTCATGAGCCTTTATATAAATCTTGAGTGACAATTTTTGTGCATTTAGCTTTCATCATGGAAGATATGATTTGTTTTCATGTTTGAAGAATCTTTAACTAGTTTTTCAAAATTATTTTAAACTAGTTATTTATTCTTCAATTGGTAGAATTTTCAAACTATGCTAAAATATGTTCAAACTCTTATTTTTGAAAACCCCTACCAACTCAAGGGCGGATGGTTGGGCGACCATGCCTTGTATACTCTAAATTAAAAATCTTTTTAACATGTGCATGAATAGGGTAGTAATTATGAGTTATACACATGATCTTCATGATATTTCACTTTTGTATACTCATAGTTGTTTCTTATATATGTATGCTTCAAATTTCAATAATATCAATTTCAATTAGTATTTTCTTTTTCATACATATATACGTTTTGATTGTACTTGATTTACAATATCCTTACTTGTTTAAAAGCACAAATTATATTTATGCTAAGCTTGACTATTTTTTAAATGTTAATTGGTATCTTAATGAGTTTATGCATTATTTTCAATTGGTATTTCAATTGAGATCAAAATATACCTCATATTTACCTTTTAATTGGTATCAAAATCTTACATTGTTTCAATTTCAATTGGTATCAAAAATCTACTTTTGGTATCTAAAATTTGTTTATTTACAAATGGTATCTCAAAATTTGTTTTGTTGGCTTAAGAGATTTCAAAATTTGTTTTAAAGTAATCTCAAAATGTTTTGCCGATATGCAATGGGAGCTTAACATCTCTTTTATATATATATATATATATATATATATATATATATATATATATATATATATATATATATATATATATATATATATATATATATATATATATATATTCATGTTGAGTGTATCTTGTATTGAGGAGCTTGACATCTCTTCTTTATATGATACACGTGTGTAGAGAGAGCTTAACATCTCCACTTATACATTGTATATTATGTTTTATGTGAATTAGGGTTTTGTCATCCCTTCTTCATATAATGCATGTTTGCAAGGGAGCTAACTTCAAGTCTCTCTTCTTCATGAATGTATATCGCATATATATCTTTTTGTTTGATTTGTTTTCACCCCTTTGTTGATGAATTGACAAAAAGGGGGAGAAGTATTTGATGAATTTATATATGCATGTTTATTTCATTTCCTTGTTTTGTACAAAAAGGGGGAGAAGGATTTTTGAGTTTATATATGTATATGCATATATGTTTTTATGTTTTGTTTATACAAAAAAGGGGAGAAGAATTTGGTGAGTTGATGCATGTTTATATCCTTGTTTCTGCATACAGTTTTGTTTAGTTTATGCACTTCATTGAATATCTAATTGTTTATTGTTATGCATGAGTTAAGAGGGAGCTTCTATGAAGCTTAATTTTAATCCATGCATATATAACTTCATGAGTTTTGTCATCATCAAAAGGGAGAGATTGTTGACCGAAGGCCCATCGCTCTAGTTTTGATGATGATTAACTCATGTAGTTATAGTACTAATGATCTTGTGTTTAATTAGTCTCAGATATTTGATCATGATCTTAGTAGGTATTTAGCTTCAACAAAGGATTTAAAGTCAAGTTTTAGAGCTAGCACGTGTTGATTCAAGAGCTCGCGCATCAAGATTGCATCAAGTACTCAAGAGGAGTCTAGCTCATTGGATCAAGGTCTGGACCAAGTCAAGAAGGAGAAGAAGATTTTCAAGAGAAGATTTTTCAAGAAAACTTGTGTCGGGTTTTTGTAAGTGTCAAGATTTGTTTTAGATAAAATGTGAAGGATAGATTAGTTGGTGGATTGCTCAAGTTCATTTACATACATACAAAATTATATATGTTTTATAAGAGAGTTTTGACTTTAGAAAATACCGTTTTGATTTTTAAGCTTCAAAATATACATGTGTATTTATCAAAACTATTTTAGAGCTTATTGTCAAAAAATATAGATATTTCATCTCATATGTGTAGTGAATCATATCCATACAAACTAAGCTTCAAAAGTGTTTAAGATATCTTATTTTTGTATTTGGAGAAGTTTTGAAAAAAATCATTTTTCAATTTGGAGATTGTTTTTGAAAAATACGAGGTTTGTTAAAGCCAAAATTTCTATATCACAAAAAATGGTTCAAAATATTTGTAATATGTTTTGATTTTTAACCAAACACGTTTGTATATCAAAGTATATTAATGAACTTATTTTTGTAGAATTTATGAGAATTTATGGGATGTTATTAAAGATAAAAGATCAAGTTTTAATCCCTTTACTTTTGCTGACCAGGCTGTCTAGCGGTCGACAGAGCCAGAGGTCGGTCCACCGGGCGGTCGATTGATGTGCATAAACATGCACAGCCAAGGGCCGGTCAACCGCACGGTCTACCGCCAGAGAGCTTCTGCTCTCTGTAAATGGCCCCGGTCGACCGATAGGTCAAGGTCCAGTTTTCGGTCGACCGGACGGTCGACTGCTCTTTCCAACTGTCAGAAATTTGACCATTGGCGGTCGACAGGGCAGTCGACTGACAGCAAGGTTTCCTGCTGAGTTGGACCCTAACGGTTATATTTTTTAAGCCTATAAATTGAGGCTGTTTTGGGCTGTTTTCGATAAGATTTTTGGAGAGTTTTCAAGCTAGTTTTTCCTACCTCTTTAAGTGTTTATCTCCACTTGTTTTAGAGCTAAAGCTTTCATATCAAAAGGAGCGTTTATCAAGAGTGTTTTCAAAAGTGATTTCTTGAGTTTTTCACCACCAAATCAATCTTAGTTTTTCTCACACATACTTGAGCTTTCCATTGCTATATCAATCCTATAGGAGAGTTGTTGTGAGAGTGTTTTTTAGGTGATCAAAGTGTCGAGATCACCAAAGTGTTCATCTTTGTATTTGAGGAGGCGAACTTGCGGGTTCGTGTTGTTTTGAGTTCTTGTAGGAGCTCGGTGTAGAGGTGCGACCTCAGTAAGCTAGTGTGCTTGCATGTGTTGTTCTTGTGGGAACAAGAGAGGGATTATTGAGTCCAAGGAGTTCTAGTGTGAACTCATTGTAGGTGTTGCGGCACCGAGTGATCCGGTGGATTGATTCTAGTAGAAATCCTTCATAGTGTTGAAGGCGGGGACGTGGAGCAAGGGTGCTCCAACCTCGAAACAAATCTCCCGTGTTTGCGATTGCTCTCTCTATTTCTCACTTGTGTTTATATCTTGCATGCTTATATTGCTTTTATCTGTATATGCTTGATATATCTTGTGCAATATTGTTACATGCTTGGGATTATTTGCTCACACTTTATTCAACCAAGAGAGCCATAGCGGTACCTCAACTCTTATCTAGAGGAATCTTGAGGAGATAGTCTAGAGCCCTTAACCGAAAAATTCGGCTACACTCTTGTGTTATACTTGGTGTGTTTAGCTTAATAGTTTTTAGTTTTCATAAATAGTTTTAATTCCGCATTAACTCATCATTAAAATAGCTAGTCATCTATTCACCCCCCCTCTAGGTGATTTCAGAGTTCTAGTGTGAACTCGCTGTAGGTGTTGCGGCACCGAGTGATCTTGCGGGATCGTTATAGTGAAAATTCTTCATAGTGTTGAAGGGGGGACATAGAGCTAGTATGCTCGACCCTCGAAACAATTCTCCCGTGTTTGGATTGCTTATCTCTCTCTCACTTGTGTTTATATATCTTGCATGCTTATATTGTTTATATCTTTATATGCTTGATATATTTGTGCTCTACTGATATATATGCTTGGGTTGATTGTTTGCTCACACTTGTATTCAACCAAGAGAGCCATAATGGCACTTAACTCTTAATCTAAAGGAATCTTGAGGAGATAGTTCAGAGCTCTTCACTGCGAATTCAGCTTCATTCTTTGGGTATATAAAGTGTGTTTATTTAGTTTGCATAAATAGTTTTTTTTAATTTCGCATAAGTTTACATTAGATTATCTAGTCACCTATTCACCCCCTCTAGATGACCTACATACCCGTGATTGGAGAAGAAGAGAAGTTTTGATTTTTTATTGATGTCACTTCTACTTCAGATTTTAATCACTCTTTTTTTCTCTCTCTCTCTCTCACTTGTCTTTAGACTGAATTACAAATTAAAAACTGAGATACAACTTCTCATTAACTATCTAACAATGATCCTAAACTTTAAAAATAAAGAGAAAAACTTAAACTAGTCTTCAGCCTTTTCTTCAGTAAACTCTATGCCTTTTATAGACAAAAACCCAGAAGGGAGAGGAGTGAGGAGATAAGGGGAGAAATACTCCCCTTTATCTCCAACACTTGGTTGTGGAAACGTGGCTTTG
The DNA here is from genome assembly GCA_038442645.1 of Agave tequilana. Classification (NCBI taxonomy): domain Eukaryota; kingdom Viridiplantae; phylum Streptophyta; class Magnoliopsida; order Asparagales; family Asparagaceae; genus Agave; species Agave tequilana. Next base: position 8,757 of record JAVJIF010012031.1, on the reverse strand, counting down.
GCCGCGTTTCTGCAGCTTGGATGTGGCCATTTGGCCAGATCTAAGGGGAGATATTGAAAGCGTTTAATTTCATTCCCTTTTATCCGGCTAGATATGCTGTTGGTATCTGGTTCTGATCTAATTTCGGTGATCCTTAAGCTAACCAATTTAGATTCGTATAAATCTAAATCAACTGATTTTATTTGATTTGATCCTCCCTAATATACGTTGATCTTCAGCTGGAATCATATATATCCTCCTGAATATTTATCCTATCTTTAATTAATATTTAAATCAGAATTAAAGCAGGCTTTTGGGCGCAATTTTCTTTCACCTCCATTAGTAATGGGCCTACACATTATTAAATAAAAATAAAACTAAATAACTAGATTTATTAGATAATAAATATGATAATGTGACAATATATATGCAATATCGGTGGCCGATAAGTGTCCAGTGGCAGAGGTGGTTGGGCTCAGCGCAGAAGTTTACCAGAGAGAGAGATGGCGGTCACAGCGAAAGTTGACGGAGGGTGGAGGTGGTCATGGTGGTGCTGGGGAGTTGGTGTATAGCTCTGGGGTGATCACAGTGGTCGGAGGTTGACAGAGGAGGTGATGAGGAGGATAACAGGAGTGGTAAGATGGAAATTGAGAGAGAGAGAGAGAGAGTAAATAGTGAGTGGAAAAGAGAGGGGCGAAGTCGGGTGGTGAGTGGGGCTGGGTGACGCCCGACCGTTGGAGGTTAATCTGTCGCGAGGATGAAGGGAAGGTGGTGAGGGGCAGTGGTTGGTTGTGGACTGAAAGAGAGAGGAAACAAGGAAAGGAAGAGAGAGAAATATGTGAGAGAAAGACAGAGAGATAATCACAAGTGTGGAAAAATTAAATAAGGTAAGATGTCGGTTAGAATTGTGTAGAGAATTGAACAATTTTGTTAAAATTTGACTAAGTCAGAACAGTGCCCAAAAATTCTGTAAAAACACAAATATTTCCCGAAAGATTAATGTGAAATTAGATTTTAAAAATTCAATCTGCTTTGGAAATTAAAAATCTGAAACCGATCAATGATTTCGGTTAATACCGATTTTTGGCTAAATTTTGACTAATTCTGAAAAATCTCCAAAAATATGCTAAAATAGAAAATATAATTTTAAGGAATTAATTGAAAAATAAATTCTTGAAATTTAATCTCAGTTGTGAATTAAAAATCATAAAGTCAATTACCAGTATTGGTCACCACTGAGTTCGGAGATTTTCCTAAATAATCCAGAAAAATTTCAAAAAAATTTAGAAAAATCTAAAAGATTGAAAAATGATTTATAGAGCTGAAATCAATTTAGTCTGACTACCAAGAAGTCCAAAACAAAGAGTATATCGTATTGAGTACTGATACAGTAACACGTACATTTAGAGCTGGGGGTTACATTCGATACCCAGATCATCAAGCAACCCTTGAAGCCAAATGCCTTATTTTATAGGCTCTTTCATGGCCATATACTCATCTTATATTATCGATAAAGCTACAGTAGACTATAAAGATGAGCGCAACTCACTAGTGCCTGGGACAAGGTGAAAACATACTCTATCGTAGACCCGCGCTTGTCAAGGTCTCCTGCAAAATCGGAGTCAACTTACTCCATACAATCTTGCTTACCATTGGTGTCCTTCTTAAATACCAATCTGATATCAAACATACCTTCGAGTACCATAGAATCCACTTTACCGCCTGCCATTGATCCCTACCAGGGTCGTACGTGTACCTACTCACCATGCTGACGACTTGTAACAAATCAGGCCTTGTATACACCATAGCATACATCAAGCTACCCACTACATTGGCATATAGCATGTGAGACATATATTCACTTCTTCAACTGTAGTCAGAGACATAGTACCTCTAAGTTTGAAGTGAGGAGCCAACGGTGTAGTTATGAACTTCGTATCACCATTGGTATTGAAATTCTGAAGTACTTTTTGCAATACCCCTTTTAAGTCAAAGCTTGCCACTATCCTTGTCTTTCTCAATATTTCATGCCAAGTACCTTCTTTGCTTATCCTAGATCTTTCATCTTGAACTCAAAAGGATAATTGCTTCTTCAACCTATCAATCACTGATCTACCCTTGAAGCAATGAGTATATTGTTGGCCCAAAGGCCTATCACTCTAGTTTTGAAGATTAAACTTATGTAGTTATAGTACTAATGATCTTGTGATGTTTAAGTTTAAAGGTTTAATCAAGATCTTTTTTTGATGTTTAGTTTCACAAAAGACTCAAAGTCAAGTTTCGAAGCATACTAGTGTTGATTCAAGAGATCAAGTATAAAGATCATATCAATTACTCAAGAAAAGACTCTAGCTCGAAAGAATCAAGTTTGATTGAGTAAAAATGAAAAAGATCTTTTCAAGAAAAAGACTCTAGTTTGTAAGGATGTTTAAATTCTTGTAAAGTATAGATTTGATTTGATTGCTCAATCTTACACCCCCCCCAAAAAAAAATTTGATATTAGTTTTCAAGATCAAAAGTTTGGTACCGTTTAACTAGTTTGAGCTTAAAGTTTTATTTTTTAGAAAAATATTTTTATATATTTTATGTTTCAAATGTTTGCGATATGTGATGATTTTTAATCACACATATTTTTATCACATAGTATTTATAAGAATTGATTTTTGTAAGTTTTATAAGAATTTATTTGAATTTAAAATAGTTTAAAATATAAAAATAAAAAGAGTTTAAAGGTTATGGTCAGTCGACCACATGGTTGACTGGGTTTGCATAGCGTGCATAGAACACTCGGCTCTGGGCTCAGCCGATCAGGTGGTCGACTGCTAGCCTAGACCTGATTGGGCAAGTGCTAGGTCGGTCGATCGGGTGGTCAACCGCAAATTCTGAGCTCAGACGAAGCTCAGATATGGCCGGTCGACCAGGCGGTCGATCGAGTGCAGCGGCTCTTTTCTCAGAGCCATTGCCGGTCAACTGGGTAGTCGACTGCTCTGCTGCCAAAAGTAGCAGATTGCCTTTATGACTATATTTTGAGTTTTTCTGTTTTGTTTTATTTTCAAACGACTAGTATTTAGTTTATATGAGTTTAAACAAGTTTTTAATAACTGAGATTAGTCTCTAATGGTCTCATCCTATTCTCTGTAAATAGGACCCATTGTAGACAATTTGAAACTAAATTTTCAAGTACATGCTCAAGTTTAGGTTTTCTGAAAAGTTTTGAAAAATCAAGAAAATAAGTTTTATGGGAGAAATTAGTTTTCTTGCTACAAATTCCGATATCTTCATAGAAGATTTTTCAACTATTTTCTCAAGAGCTTCAATTCTAAATTCCTAGTTTTCTCACATAAGTTTGAGCCATCATCTCTATATCTATCCTATAGGATTCTTATTTATGAGAATTCTAAGTTTGTGATCTTTATGGTCACTAAGTGTCACTAAGTGATTGTAATCTTTATTTTCTTTGTGCCCTCCTCTTGGATAGAAGATTGGAGGATGGATTTGAGACTCCGGGTCTTATGTAGGTCCATTGTTGTTGTGACCTTAGTGAAGATAGTGAAAATTCTTCATTGCGGTGAAGGTCGTTATATAGAGCAAGTGGCTCGAAACTTAGAACAATTCTCCAGTATTTGTGATTGCTCTACTCTCTCTCTCTCTCTCTCTCTCTCTCTCTCAACTCTACTAACTCTTAGTTATATCTTGCATGCTCTAGCTTGCTTATTATTATATGCTTGATATTGTTTAGATCCTTGCACTTGTTTGATCTAAGAAAGCAATTAAGCACCTCAGCTATATTATAGAGGAATCTTGAGTAGAAGTTCTACAATCTTTCACTAGGAATTAAGCTTCACTTCTTGATTATCATTTGTGTTTGAGATTTTATCAGTAATTTTTTTTAATTTCTGCATTTGATTAGCATATCACATATTCACCCCCTCTAGGTGATTTCAATTGGTATCAGAACTTGATGCTTTTAATTATCAGTTTAACTATCATAGAGCGATTCTTATTAATTACTAATCACTATATTTTCTACACACACGTGGCTAATAGAACTATTAATTGTTCGCTCAAGTTTGATGGACTTAGCTTTCCTATTTGAAAAGTTAAGATGATCGTTTTCTTACAATCCTAAGGTACCCGTGTAGCCAAGACCATAACCAACTTTTTGTTTGTCCCGAGGTTGATGAGGACACATGGTCTGACATTGCCACTAAGAAATATGATGCCAACTTCAAAGCTTATTATACATTGTTACAAGCTTTTAATGTGATGATATTTCTAGAGTTATAAATTGCACATCCGCATATCATATTTGGCATATTTTGATCACCACTTAAGAAGGCACTGCACAAGTAAAGAAATAAAGATTGATTTACTTAGTTCACAATATGATAGTTTCGATATGCTTGATGGTGAATCTATTGATGATATATTTACTCGATTTATCATTATCACTAACGGACTTATTTCTCTAGGTAAACTCATCTCCAATGACTAAAAAGTGCGAAAGATCATTAGATTACTTCTCAAATCTTGAGAGATAAAAGCTACCACCTTAAAGAGCTCAATGACAAGAAGGAAATGAACTTCAAAGATTTCATGGGAAACTTGAAGACCCATGAACTAGAGATAAGAGAAGATCGTGGCCTCAAAAGAAAGTTAGTGTTGCATTCAGAGCATCCCCAAGAGAGCTCAAGAGAAAAGTATTGTAACTCCAATCACCTCAGATGATGAGCAAGAAGAGATGAAGAACTCACACTCCTAGTAAAAAACATGAGAAGAATGTACCACAAAAATGAAAGTAGAAGTGTCCAAAAAGAACAGTGGCTAGGAAAAAAAGACAAAAGAAAGGCTATAAAGTCACAACTTGTGATTCAATAGTGGATCTAAAACTGAGATTGATTATGCATACATGTGCTTCATGATCCAAGGAGATGCCCTCTTGAGGTAAATTTGGAATCTCATTTAGATTATGACGATATTAGTATGAATGAATTAGGAGAAGCTTTTAAATAAACTTTTTGAATAATTATGATATTCTTAAAAAGAAAATTTTGAAATAAAGAAACGGAATGAGGTTTTACAAATAAATTAAGTATGGTTTCAAAAGAAAAAGAAAATTATCTTTTTCTCTTTAAAATACTAAAAAATATTTTAATACTTATAAAGTTTTCTTTAAAGCTAAACTTTCTAGTTTTGACAAAAATGGGATTTGTGTTTTAAAAAACAAAATGATTATTTTTGTTCAATCTTGAGCCAATGTGCCTTTGACCGTAAGAAATTAGAATCTTTATTTCAAAAGAAACAAACTCCACATATTCATGCACTTACTTCACGGCGTACACACACATCATACTCATAAGTATGCCCATGTTTATTCTTGTTCACATTGTGACCGCAAAGGCCATCTTGCAAAGTTTTATTTTGATAGAGTAAATTTTATAAATAAAAATATTTGGGTTCGAAAAGCCAACATTCAAGACCCAAGAAAGTATGGGTACTAAAATTCACACTAATTGTATTTAATATAGGTATGAGCTCTTTCAAAACATGGATTGTTTGATACCTTGGTGGTGAATGCATGAGAAGCTTGAAAAACAAATCAAATTTAGTGCATTACTATCAAGGAGTTTAGGAGGGAAAGAGCATCTTAGTTTGGAGAAATGAAGATTAATCCTACCGGTGTCAGTAACTATCTCTTTCCTCCATTTTAGTTTAAATATGCTTTAATTTATTATTTATAAGCATATGTTATTTTGTTTATAAATTTAATACAGATTTTATGAAAACGTGTGATGTACTTGTATATCCATTGAGATACACTCTTGATTTTGTGCCTAACATGATTCGTATCCTTCGTGTAGTCAATTCCAATTTAGTTACATGTGTATATACTAATTTTAATAATTTTTGCATTTATACATGTATTCTTTTGAAAATATTTTTATTTATTTTTCACATGATAGTATTTTCAAATTATTTCAAATATTTTCAAATAGTTTTCTTTAAAAATACCTACCATTAGTGGGCGGTTGGTTGGGTGATCATGCCTTGTATACTTCTAAATGAATATTTATTTGACATGTGCATGTAGGTTGGTGATAGAAATGAGTTACACACTGGTTCTTTATGATTTTTTTTATTCTTGAGTACTTATTCTTACTTATCTATATATGTATGCTCTAAATTATGAGTGATATTTCAATTAGTATACATATATATATATGATTGATTGTACATGTTTAACAATATCTGTACATGTTTTTATAGCATAATTAGTTTATGCTAAGCTTAATTTTATTTCAAATAAATTGGTATAGTTGAATTTTTTTACAGGCTTATGCATTAGTTTAGTTAGTGCTTCAAGAAAAAGGAGAAATTCTTTAATTTGATCTTAATTTCTTTTTTTTACCATAGAAAGAAAAGTCATTTTTCATTTAGCAAATATGTTCAAACTTTCAATTGGTATCAATTATTGCAAATGATATCTATCTTGTTTTGCTAATTGAAATCTTTGTTTTGTTTCTTAATTAGTTTTAATTAGTATCAAAAGTACTCAACTTTTAAATATTTTAATTCAAGTGATATCCTATATTGAAAGTACTTTGATTGCAATATTTAGTTGGTATCATTTTCAAATTTTTTAAATTTTCATTTGGTAACATTTTAAATTTCAATTGGTATATATTTGTTTCAAGTACAATTAGTATCTTTTGCATAGTTTTTCAAATTGGTATATAAAATTTATCTAAGATTTCAAATTTGTATTTCAAATTTATTTTGACATGTATTGCATGTACACAAGGAGAGCTTAACATCTCCTCTATATATAAATTTATGATGAGTGTATTATATAAAAAAGAGTTTGACCTTTTTTCTCTATATGGTACACATGTGTAGTGGGGCTAACTTAATATCTTCGTTTATATATTGTATATTATACTTATGTGATTTAGGGCTTAGTTAGCTTTTCTCTATGTAATGTATGTGCGCAGGAGAGTTAACTTCACTCTCTCCTCATCATGAATTTGTATTGCATATAACCTTATTTTATTATATTTACCCCTTTATTTATGAAGTAACAAAAAGGGGAGAGAAATTTAGAGTTTATATATACAAATGTTTATGTTTTTATGCATATATATTTGCTTGTTTAGAGCTTTATTGAATAATTTTATATGTTTATGTTTATGCATGAGTGAAGGGGAAGCTTTTATAAAGGCATTCTCTATTCCATGCATATATAACTTCATGAGTTTTGTTATCATCAAAAAAATGGGAGATTGTTGGCCTAAAAATCCATCACTCTAGTTTTGTTGATGATTAAACTTAGTAGTTGTAGTACTAATGATGTAGTGATGTTTAAATCTGCTGGTTTAATTAAGATCTTTGTTTGATATTTAGCTTTGTCAAAAGACTCAATGTCAAGTTTTGAATCTAACTAGTGTTGATTCAAGAGTTCAAGTATAAAAATTATATCATGTACTCATGAAAGAGTTTATAACGAAAGAATCAAGTTTGATCGAGTAAAGATGACAAAGAAGACTTTATAAGAAGAAGACTCTAGTTTGTAAGGATGTTTAGATTCTTATAAGTATAGATTAGTTTGATTGCTCCATCTTATATACATACATACATCAAAGTTTGATACTAGTTTTCAAGATCAAAATTTTCGGGTTTTTGTTTAACTAGTTTGTGTTTAATGTTTTAGTTTTTAGAAAAAATATTTTTATATAGTTTATGTTTCAAATGTCTGTGAAATGTGATGACTTTTATCATACATATTTTTGCCATATGGTATTTATAAGAACTGATTTTTGTAAATTTTATGAGAATTTATTTGAATTTTAAGACATTTAAAATACAAAAAAAAGTTTTTGTGCTATCGACGGTCGACCGATAGAGCAAAATGCTCTTCGGTCGACCACACTGTTCACCGGGTGTGCACGGCATGCACAGAGCACTCAGCTCTGGGATCGGTCGACCGAGTGGTCAATCGTTAACCTAACCTTATTTGGGCAAGGGCCAGGTCGGTCGACCGGGCAACCAACCGCCAATTCTGAGCTCAGACTAAGCTCAGATCCTTATTCTAGCAGGTCGCTCAGGCGGTCGGCTGAATGAAAATTTAAATACCATGCATCTTAGAGCTAACGGCTCGTGTACACGAGGTGAGATGTAATGCAAGCATTTCGATAATTTTAGGAAAAATAAGTGTTATTGTTGGTGTTTTTTTAGAAGAAAAAGAATATAGAATGTTGAGAAGTGATTTTAAAAAAATGAAGATAAAGAATAGATTTTGAAAAATATGATTTTTAAGAAAACTTGAGTGAAGTGTGTGTTTATTTTTAATAAAAGAGAAGATCTGGGCTCACTAATCTTTACTCACTCTAGATTTTTTATTTCTTAAAAATTTTAGTGCCTCAATGTGATCATAGGCAAAAGTTTAATCTTGTATTTAAAGAGAGGTCAAGTAAAACACATAAGATAGATTTTTTAGAAATTGAACTTTAGTTTTGAGATCGTTCTTTAAGTTCATGTTAACTATCAGGGCAATTAAGTAAGAATGGAATAAAATAAGTTTTTCAAAAGAGTAACCTCAAGTGTAAGTTCAAAAACAAATCCCGTCTTCATGTGCCTTCAAGACACTCGCTAGAAGTAAGCTTAAAATTAGGCATTCAAATGATTCAATTGGGTTTTTTCATAAACATCGATCAAGATCAGAACTAGAGAGGAGAGATAAAGAGCCCAAAAGAAGGGATATTAGCTACTCATTGCACAAAA